>KV428041.1:0-179726 GCA_001632355.1 Sistotremastrum suecicum HHB10207 ss-3 | reverse complement strand
GAGGGCTTGCTGGGGGTCTGATGGAAGGGCGGATAGCCTCTGCGCTTGGCGGCTGGGCAACCGGTCGTCGAATGCATACTGTCTGCTTTGCGGGATTGCTTTTCACTGCCCTCAAACGTTGTGGGCGGTGCAAACTATCCTCATCATACTCCTGATATCTCAACATGTACGCTTTTGTCATATGATCTCTTCTCCTCAATGACCGGACCTCTTACAGACCCCATTTAATTTTGCGCTCATTTGTTCACACCGATTGGGCCGTCGACGGATAGCCGGATTCTCCCTTTGCAGGTATGGACGTCACCGGATCTACTACATGAATATCGTCACTTATGCGATTCAAGCGCACCTGTAGAAGATATAAGACGTGCCTACCCGTGGACCATGTCGAATATCTTGTCAAAAAAGCTCTCAGGTACAATGTACATTGACTGTTATGGCTTCCGCCCGCTCACTCTCTCCCAGTCTGCTAATCGTCGGTTCGAACGATGACGAAGTCCTCGATGTCATTTGCTTCCGGTTTATGTCTCCCTGGTCTTTACTCCTGCACAGCTAGCTAGAGAGCCGCTGCATCCGCAAATGCGCTACACGCGGCTAATGCTCATGGAAGGAACAAACACATCTGCATCTTCAGGTGCATCAATATCACCATGGACGACTTCCTCATGTTCATTGACTTCGCTCTCGTATTCTTAAAACCAAACTTGTTTCCCGTCGTTCGGATTCCTCAACGACATATGGCTCCACTACGGACGCATTCATTAATTCATGTCTTATCAATAGAACGGCGACTTCGTACGCGGGGACAAGCAAGGCAATATCTTCTATTGTCTCTGTGCCGTGTTCTTCCTTTACCGAAACGACATGTAAGCGTTTTTCTCTGCTTGGTACCCATAGACAGCATTCTCAAGTGCTAAATTAGATCTTGAAGCCTCATCTCCAATCACTCGTTCAACTCCCTTTCTATCCTCAAGACACCCGATATCTCCGCAGTCATCACTATAATCCTATGATCGCTTATCCCTTCCTCGTATCGATTCGCTGCTCCTGAAGGCCCTAACTAAAATCAATAAAATCAAGAGTCCTCCGCTGACACTGCCCCAATGCGACTGTGATGGCGGGATCGTTCATCAAACCTATCTCGACTCCGCCAAGAAGTAAGGCGGGATGCGCTCCTCATCGATGTCTTCGCCGGGCTTGTGCACAACGACGTCGCATGGGAGAGGAATTCAGGGTGGTCGAAACGGAAGCATGGAGATACAAATGGATCGGAGAATTCCCTCACCGAGGTCAATATCTCGCTCGTTGTATTGTGCTCGACTTCTGCTTGACGAAATGCAGTCATGTCGCCTTTATCCGCCTCTCCGACGCACTATCATCGACGTCTCGAATGATGCATGTTGCTCTGCGGAAAATTCGAGGTTCGAGGGAACGAAGACTCTTCCACGTTCACGATAACGGTTGAGTGCGATGATTTCCTTGTGGCTACTATACGATCTTTTCCCCGTTTCAATCATCACGTGCTCGAAAGCTATGGAAAACATTTACATCCGTCTCTCATTTTGCATGCGCATTTTGCGAATGTATCGTTGTATAAGCTCTATCGGGCTTGGTCTGAGAAGTTTCTCATCCTGTATTCTCTGGCTTAAGATTGGTTTGGGCCGGGCTGTCGTTGTTCTCAAGTGCGCATGCTATCCGTCGATCAAAGTGTTGGTTCAATGCAACGTTTTTAAACTACATTAAATAGTGGTATCAAAACGACATTCTGAGTCGATGGAAAGAGGCCTCTCTGAGAGGAAGTTAGCGAGCACAAAAAATTTGAATGACGAAGACGCACGTCATCGAAGAGTGAGGAAGTGAGATCCAATAGGCATATCAACTTCCACTGCCCGTCAACGTTATGGGCAGTAGAAAGAGATCCCCAAAGCAGACAGCATGCTTTCGACGACGGGTTGCCCAGTCACCAAAAGCAGAGACTGCCCGCCCCTCCATCAGACGCCAATGAGCCCTCCGAAGAGTGTACCCACCGGTTGACATCTTGCGATCGAACATCTGGGAGCCCACTCAGTGACAGCCTGCCAGCAGCGGTCTCCGCTTTTCCTGCCCCATCTACTGCAGAGCAGCACAAAGAGGCAGGCGCGGTTGTCGACGCCCTACGGGGGATACCGTTTGCTTGTTGTGTTCATAGAACAGATGGCCCATTCTCGACTACCGAGAGGTAGTGAGAAGGTGAGTGCAGGGGGGATGGGGGAGTTTGAATTAATTGTGCGATTGATATAGACGAAAAATCTGTTGTTGTGCCGGGTTTGTGAGTGACTGCGAGTAAAGAGGAATATACTTACTTATTCATATGATCAATGTAACCTCTTTGTCAGGCAGCAAGCTAGCTGAAGCGCCTTTCTGAGAGCAAGACCAATAGCGCACGGGCCGCCGAGCTTATCCATGTTGAGCAATGGAAACATCGACAGAGAAATGGAAATGATCCGACATGGAAGTCAGGCCCTAGTCATCTGAACATATCTTCTACGGTTGCTGAAGTCCAGTCTGATCAAGGGAGTGTTCGAGCGCAACGTCCAAGGCAGCGTCGGTGGCTAAAGCAAGTCGCGACGGTATCCGATGTCCGACTGCGAAATGCTTCTCGAGCGTCTATTGAACCTCCTCATCGTCCAGTCGACTCAAGTGCCCATTTCAAGCTTGCTAGCTTACAATGAAGGTATAATAATTATATGAATAGGTAAGCACAATTTTTTTTAATTGGTAACCATTGACAAACCCGGCACAACAACAGGAATTCACTCTATATCAATCGCTCGCTCAATTGGAACTCCCCCATCCCCCCTGCGCTCTCCTTCTCACTACCTTTTGATAGTTGAGATTGGGCCTCCTGTTCATTGCAACACATCCAGCAGTCGGTACGCTCTGTAGAGCACAGACAACCCGTTTCAAAACCACCAGCCGCGTCAGCAGTGGGTGGGAGTAGGAACCTCGGAGACCACTGCTGGAAATAGGCTGCCACAGAGCGGGTTCCCAGGTCCTTGGTGGGTACACTCTTCGGAGGGCTCATTGGGGGTCTGATGGAAGGGCAGATAGTCGTCGCATTTGGCGGCTGGGCAACCGGTCGTCGAAAGCATGCTGTCTGCTTTGGAGATCTCTTTCTACTGCCCTCTAAACGCTGTGGGCGGTGTAAATCATATCTTCTCATCTTCTCACTCTTCTTCCTCGTACGTCTTCGACATTGAAGATTTTTACGGACGCTAACTTGTTTCCAGAGAGGGCAACTCCATTGTACCCGTGTCATCATGTTGTATTCCTACGACTCGCACATTTTCGTTCCGATATCACCCCCTTCAACCGGTCAATTCAAATGTTGCGTTGAGACGATTTGAGTGACGCATAGCTCGCCCTACATAAGGAAGTGGAATCATGCGCAGTGTAAGCACTTTTCTGCGTCATTTGACCTCCCCCATTTTTTGGTCAGGTCGGCGTCATCTAGTCACTAACTCGATCTTTTATAGACCCAGTCGAGACTCTAGTCTCTGATGCTCTGTCATCACTCATTATTGTCAGATGTGAAGGGCATCCGAACAGAGAGCGTCCTCATCCAAAAAGTGCGCCTCGAGAGGTTTCTCTCAATGTTCTCGATCCGCGAACTAACCTTTGAATTGTCAGACCCTCTCGTCGCTGAACCCTCGCACCCAGATCAAGCGAGACATTGCCTCTGTGTGACCACTTCATTGCATCCAATAATAAGCGAACCACATTGAACGCCGTGAGTCAGGTATGTCTTTGTATTATCAGAACAAGTCTCGCTGACTTTTATTCAAAGAGGGCATTCCCAAGCCCAATGAGTCCGTACCACCATTCCGTCTCCCTACGACCGACAAACTTTTATGATTTTGCGGTTAGATAGCCGAGGCATCGGACACCCGCCCCATTAGGAATGGACTTGATGGATGAGGCGGTCTCGAAATTTACCGCTCCTAGTGATGTTCTGATCTGCTGTACATATATAATCTGACGGGGGCATGTATAATTATATAACTGGATAGAATATGTACAGCATGAAAGAGTGGGAGCGTCCTTCCAACATATCTCGCACACGTGGTTGCTGTGAGATAAAAAGACACATAGGAAAGTTTCCAATACCCACAACAGTTAAAGGGTATTAGAAAGAGATCCCCCAAAGCAGACAGCATGCATCCGACGACTAGTTACCCAGCCGTCGAAAGCAGAGACTGCCCACCCGCTCCATCAAAGGCCAACGCGGTCTCCGAAGAGCGAAACGCTGGCTAACATCTTTCGACGACCCCTTGGGAGCCCCGCTCAGTGACAGCCTTCCAACAGCGGTCTCCGCTTTTCCTGCTTACATCTAACTGCAGAAGCAGTAGATGGTCATCGCAAGCGCGGTTGTTGATGCCCTACAGGACGCACCGTTTGCTGGTTGTGACCAGAGGACAGAAGGCCCAATCTCGACTACCAAGAGGTAGTGAGAGGGAGAGCGCAGGGGGGATTGGGGAGTTCCAATTGAGCGTGCGGTTGATATAGACGAAAGTTCTGTTGTTGTGGCGGGTTTGTGAGTGGCTGTGAATGAAGAAGATTATTCTTACTGAACATTACTACGACTACGGTACCGTCGTTGTCACTGAGCTTGGTCAAAGCGGAGATTTGACTCGAGCATCGATGAGGAGGAGGTGCAATAGACGCTCAAGAAGCATTCGGTGGTCGGGAATCGGATGTTCTGCTTCGCTTCGTTGCTTGTGTTGTTGCCGCTCTCGAGTCTGCCTTGGACGCTGTAACCAGACACACTGTTCATCAAGCTGAACTGTAGCGAATTCTATTGGAAAACATAGCGCACAACTTCCGTTACAGTCTGATTCTGTGTCTCTCTTGGTGCTTCTCTGGTTCGAATTGAATAATCTCGGTGTGGTACTGGTTGCTGTCGAATAGGCACTTCAGCAAGTCAATTGGTTCACAACGACGGTACCGTCGTCGTCGTAATGTTCAGTAAGAATATTCTCCTCTATTCACAGCCACTCAAACCCGCCACAACAACAGAACTCTTGTCTATATCAACCGCACGCTCAATTGAAACTCCCCCATCCCCCTTGCACTCACCTCTCTACTACCATCTGGTAGTCGAGTGTGGGCTCTCTGTTCCTCGGAACACACCCAGCGACTGGTTTGTCTTCGGGCACCAACAAGCGCGCTCGTGATGACCATCTTCTGCTTCGGCAGCAGATGCGAGCGGGAAATGCGGAGACCACTGCTGGTGGGCTGAAGCTGAGTCAAGGCTCCCAGGGGAGCGTCGTAGTAAGACGTTCAACCAGCGGGCTACTCTTCGGAGGGCCTAGCTGGCCTCTGCTGGAGCGGTTGGGCAGCCTCTGCTTTCGACTGTTGGTCTGGCCAACCAGCAGTCGCTTGCATGCTGTTCCAGTTTGCGGGATCCCTATCTTCCACTGCCCTCCTAACAGTATGGGCAGTGAAACTTCTTTACGTGTCGTCTGATTCGCACTCTGGTCGTCGTAGATGTCACCATTTCATCACGCCCCTCCCTCCTGACCCAGTCCATCTGAGCTAACAATCCGAACTCGCTCATGCCCGTCGCTGTGGCAGCTCGTCGTAGATGTCAGGTCTTCAGATCTGTGTTCGCTTCGATCATCTCACGATTAGGGGAGCAGCTCAGGACGCCGAAGAGCTCAAAGTGTGTTGAACATGTTCCGAGGCTCTACGAAGATATATCATGGTAAGTGCTTTGTCCTCCTTTCCAACCGACTTTAATCACGCTTTATTGAGGTAGGAGCACTCCAGTTGAAACTATACGCTATACGTCGGGCCTTAGAGAGTCATTAGAACTGTGTATACTCCGCCGCTTATGCCAACCATATTTCGGAAGGATAATTGATATACTGATCGTACGGTTGCCATTAATGTGATCAGTGCCATGACATTGCGTGCTATAACCCTGCCTAGGAAATTAGGAATGTTGCCGCGTTCCTCCAAATTTGTACATGTATCATAGTCGTCGGATGCGGCTCGGATGCGCGACATCTAATTCTGAACTTCAACCACATCCTCAGCTACTACTACTCGTATTATCATTCCTTTTCACGGTGCGACAATGCCTTCCACACATGCCCTGTTGAGATCATCTCCATGATTGTGCAACTCTATGAGCAAGACCTTGAGAACGTCAACGCACGGAAGAGACTTCAGTTGACACTTGGCCTCGGACAAATGTTGGCTCTTTTATTCGCATTTATTATCTCAGTATTCTAATACTTTTGCAGTAACCGACGCTGTCGAAGAGTGATCCTTTCGCAACGGAGCGTCTGGTCTGTCATCTACCTGACATGGCCCTCGAAAAT
Source organism: Sistotremastrum suecicum HHB10207 ss-3 (assembly GCA_001632355.1). Taxonomy (NCBI): domain Eukaryota; kingdom Fungi; phylum Basidiomycota; class Agaricomycetes; order Sistotremastrales; family Sistotremastraceae; genus Sistotremastrum; species Sistotremastrum suecicum. The sequence continues at coordinate 173,361 of KV428041.1, read as the reverse complement.
AGTGGATCTCTACCTGCAGCGCTCACGCATCCTCGATACCGAACGTTCCGATCTCACTATCCGACTCGATACGCGCGAATCAGGCTCGTCTCACAGAAAGGCGAAATTGGAACGGTGGACAAAGTTTCTCAGGCAGGAGATGAGCAATATTCAGCAGCTGGAGTTGAAAGCGCACTGCGAAGACAGCAACAGTGAGTTTCTCAAAGCCGTTGATATACCCGCACCTCGTCTGCAGTCATTCACCCTCCATCTCGATACTGGCATGGACTCCATCCGGAGTATGTTCGATCGCCAGGCACCTCTCCTTCGCACCGCACGCCTTTATACCGACGTCCCACACGATTTATCCCCCTTCCCTGTTCTGCAACAGCTCTGGCTGAGAGTAGGGGCCGCCAATGCAGCGGGGGTTCTCGAAACACTCCGGAACGCCCCCACGCTCAAAGAGATCGCTATAGTCGGAGCGTCTGATCTTATCGACCTACCGGTGCCTCTGAATCCTCGCCACCCCATCCAATTGCCGGCATGTTCTGCCCTGGCAATCAAGAGCATGACATCATGTTGGGTCCGATACATCATCTCCAATGTTGTGTGTCCCCAACTAGAGTGCCTTGATGTTCGCGAAGGCTTGGCTTCTGCGCCAGATAATCCATTTCTCATGTCCATCTTCGCTACTCTCTCATTACTCTCCTCAATGTACCGCTCGATCCCCGCTGAGCACAGGACGACGGATGTGTACCTACAACTCCGTCAACATCGATTCATCGTCTGCATACCAGGCTATCGATTCGAAACCGAATGGGATGTCTATTTCAGGAATGACACCGTAAAGCTCGTTGACACGATCAGTAGTGCGATCGTCGCGCTAATAACGTCCTTAAACCTCGAACCCGATGAGCTCACGATAGACAATCGCATTGCCAGGCCATGCAGAAATCGACAGGCCCCTCTGTCTCTTGTGAAGGCAGACTTGCACCGTATCTTGCACCGAATTTTCCCTACTTTCTCTCCAGTGAGAGGCCTCGGGATCATGGGCACCGTCACCCTAGTTTCACCAGCGATTCTCTCTCGTCAAACCAATCTGCCTAATCTTTCCGTTGTGGGGGTCTCCCGAAAGCTGAACAAATCCAATGTGGAGGCGTTGAACAAGATAATCACAACAAGGCAATTGCGCTTTGTGTATTGTTAAATTCATGAATGGAGTTAGGGCGACATAGCAACTATAGACAGGACTAGTGCGCAGTTGTTTCTTCATCTTTTGCAATCCTATGCATGTTCACTGTCATCTCAATTCAACGTTGTTTTGTACCGAAGCCGAAGACTGTGTTGGCTGAATTTCCGACTGTCCCTATATGCCATGACTGGATCAATAGGAAGGGGCAAAAAAGGGTGTCGTTCGGATCTTGTGTCTTAGGATGAACACCTGTCTCACGGCCCATCAATAGAAGTAATGGGAAGGTATGACCCTACGGCCATGTTCCCCAACGTCTCTCACACGTCAACCGGCATTATGCCAGCTCTCTGCGTTTGAGGATGAGAGCCGGTCACTCGAGTGAGTTTTCCATTGCAACTTGGGATCCAAGCAACACTGAGCAGGCACCATGACCCAGTACACGAACCTCGTGATCTTGTTCGAGATCACTCTTGTTTCGTTATTCCCTGAATAGCAAGAAATATATGACAGGTTAGGCGAATTCAAGAACCAGACCAATTCTTGCGCTCTGAGGCGAGCACCTTGGCTGCGCCTAATGAGCTACGTACACTCAGAAGGACTTCATGAAATGTCCAACGCCAGTTGACGAAGTGCACCAGAACACAACGGCCGCAACAGCCATCAGGAGTTTGACGCCGGTGAACCGTCAACTCCCGACTGGTATTCGCTTCCGTTGGCCAGTCATATCCGCTCGCGTCCAGAACGTTCGTGATTGTTTACATGTATAGGTCTGGCTGCTACTGAGCTTGTGATTGTGTAGAAATCCTCTCACCGAGTTGCGTCAGCAATGCTTGCAAATTCTTAAGGCACAAATTGCCGCACAATAACTTCTGGCCAGTGCTTTCAACAGTCGTTAAAAATTGAACTAAAATCAAATCCAGGTTGTTGTAGCTGTGAGCGTTACCATGTAAGAATTCAATGCAGGTCCCACCTTTTTTGTGTGTTTTCACGGCATTTGCGGCTCCCTTTGGATTTTTGTTGAATATAGCAGACAGGTTCTAATGAATCCACAGCATAGGCCTTCTAACCGTAATTGAAGAGTCCTATTACCTGCTGTGTGACTTACAATGAACTGACAGTACGTCAACCGAACGTATCCGTCCACTCACTCACAAGCTCACTCAATTGTGATGGAAGCATCGGAAGCCTTGCTCTGGAGCTTTCATAGAGATCTCGACGTGCCGCTCTCCCCCTCGCACCCTGTTTCTCACCTCGAGCTGTTGGCCGTAGCTACCGGGACCTGAGAAGCTGGAAATGAAGGACGGGAATGGACAGATGACTGGGATGGCGTGACCTAGTATCACAAGCATTTAAAACTGGGACAGCCCGTAAAGTGTATATAAGGTGAGAGAGGTTGGTACATTGTCACTGCAGTACACCACCTTTCAGTGCACGTAAGCATCCTCCTGAGTTACTATTCTCTCGGCGGTTTTCATTGACTTCTTGTCTCAACAGTCCCATTTTGCGCCAGCCTTCCAATTAACAACTTCGCTATCCATCAGGTTCGTCCCGCAGCACGTCTTACGCCGACCGCTAATGAAATCAATCATACAGCATGAGTTACAAGATCACCATTCACGTCTTCCAGACCAATCCTACGGCCTTCTTCCGCATCGTTGAAAAGACCGTCTGGAACTATGCCAACGGCGGCACCTGGGACGAGGTTGACGACGCGCACGTCCTTACTATGGGCGGGAGCGGTACCTCTGGTGCCCTTCGCTTCGTCGCCGACAACGGCGAGAACTTCATAGCCACCTTGGGCGTCCACAACTACAAGCGTTGGGGCGACATCGTCACCAACCTCGCCAACAACCAGACCGGTATCACCATCAACTCTCAGTACTACGATGGTACTCCCGACCGCGCCGCCGCCAGAGAGGCCCAGCGTGCCTCGTACAGCGTCGCCAACGCTCAAGGCAGGAAGTTCACTATCAACTATACCGTTGCCGATGGCAATGATCTCAAGGCTAACATCATCATTGGATAAACTCGAAATGCAGATGATTTTTGTAGTGTCGCTCCCTCATGTATTGCTGTGAAAAAGATCAATGAAAGTCTATGTTTGTTTGTATGGTTTATTTCTGGGAGAAGCATAAAAATGATCCACCACCCATGGTAGAGATCAACAAGGAGCAAAGAGTTCCCAAAGTACTTCATTAGCTACATAGCAGTCAACGCTTCTACTGAAGAGAACAAGTAAACAGACTGAGGGAGTCAGCATCGCTCACGAATTTGCCCTCGCGGCAACATCCGAACTAACAAGCGTGTGAACTCTCTGCTGAATATATCCGTCCAAGTCTTCGTCGAAATCATCGCGAGGGGCATGCCGAGGATGGATTCGACGTAGGTAAATTATTCCTCCTCGACTGCATCCTCCGCGCCAGCTTTAGCTTCAGTTTTTCGCAGCTTTGCCAACCTCCAACGTTCGTTCGTCTCCTCGATCGGCTCATTCCTCTCTCGCTTCAATAATGGGACGTATGCTCCAGTTCTTCGATATTTGCCGCCCCCAATGGGTATATTCAAAACTTGGCCGTTGTGTACGGCTGCAGATCCTCGCGCCAGGGTGACCGAGCCCGGGTGATATGACAAAGCAGCCTTTAGAAAGTATTCGTCCAGCGTACTTTTGATTAACGACCGTTGGCGTGTCGATTCCAGATGTTGGAGCAGAATGGTGGGCAGTAGAAGACCTTCAGTATCGCTGCGAGGTTCAGCGCTGGAAAGTGGGGTTTGCCAGTCGACATCTTCTGGACGATATCCACAATCCCATAGAACTAACGGCAAGCCATCTGCCATCTGATAAACAGGCTTCGTGGCAACAATCTCGATGGCTTCATCCGTTTTCAAAGCCGGAATTGGATGTGAAGGGTCTGCATTTAAGAGAGAAGACATGACCGAAGGACTTTCCAATCCGCCTCCGATGAGGAACAGAACAGCCATGATGTGTCGTACTTGATTGTATAAGAATGCCGTTCCGATGAGATCGAAGACCATCATGTCACTAGACACGGATGATATTTCGGCACGAGAAATAACGCGGCGGAAATTTGTGATCTGTTTGCTGGGGTCCAGCTTGCACAGATTCCGAAAGTCATGCTCGCCAAGCAGACGTTGTGTGGCATCTCGCATTGCGTCTATATCGAGCCCTGATGGCACGAAGAAATATTTATAATGACGGAATGCGCATGAGAATCGGGCGTCGAATGAGTCGGATACTGGTGACCATGCCAGAATCCGGATCGTAGAGGGCAGGACACGGTTTAACATGTCGACATAGTTTAGTTCTGGCCGTGATGGCAAGGCTGGGGATGTTGCAGGGGTTATAAAGTGAGGGGAAGGTGGGTCTTCGACTTGAGGAGGCGGTGGGATCTCGTTCGAAGGATCAATGTCATCGCCGAGCAATGAGAGATCCAAATCTGGAGTTGGTTCAGACTTAACGATCTTCCGTGGTGGGCCAAGTGCACTTCGAACATGCAGCGAGATGACCTGCCCAGCGGCGCTGACTCCTCGATCCGTTCGCCCACAGCGAGACCAACCGCAACCGTCCATTCCGGCCCCTCGATCTACCAAGCGCGTTTCTGATAGGGCGTCAAAGATGACTGCCTCAACTGTCGGCAAGGGTGTTGGATCGCTCTGTATGGCAAGTCCATTGTAATGCTCGCCGGCGTAACAAAATTTGAGAGCGATCTTGCGTCGAGGTTGCATGCGAAAATCAAATGCTTTGACGGGTCGCTTTGGAGGTTTTTTGAGAGATGGGGATGGAGGAGTTGGTCGTGCTCTGCCTTCCAGCACAAGTATACGATTGATCAGGTCCTCTCGTGACCAGTCATGGTATGCAGGAGGTGTCGCCGCCATTATTTTTCGTGCCACCCAGAGAACTCGGTTTCGCATACAACGCCGATGGCGTCAAGGTTATCTGTGATTTATAGAGGAAGACAGCCGTGTCAGTGCAGCACTGGATTCGATGTCGGCGTGATCGTACATGAAGAGATAGTCGCCGAAAAGAAATCTGACTCCGAAAACCCTCCAACCTGTGCATGTGCTAAGCACGAGTCATAAAGCATCTCATACTCTACTTATAGAGGCTTAGGGCGAATCATCATACTTGCTATCTACTCTCATCTTACCCGGCATATTGCCCTAAATTCACGATCCCTAACGTTAATCCCGAGTTATTGCAAGAAAATGACCACTGCAAACCCAAACGGCCCTATAGAGCTGGCACAGGTGCATATTCCCGGGCTCTTTTGATGTTCTGGATCTCAATCACGATTTTGTTTGAAGACAGGGAAACGAGATTTCCTGCAAGCGTTGGAGAAGAAATACCAGAAACGATGGGCGGATGAAAAACTTTTCGAAGTTGATGCTCCCCCACCAGAAGAGGGCCTGTCCTACGACGAGTTGCGAGAAAAATATCCTAAATGGCTGGGCACCTTCCCATACCCCTATATGAATGGATCTCTGCATTTAGGCCATGCCTTCACGATCTCCAAGATCGAATTCGGTGCAGGATTTGAGCGCATGTTGGGAAAACGTGCCTTGTTTCCTATGGCTTTCCATTGCACAGGCATGCCGATCAAGGTGATCCCATTACTATCCAACAGAATCTTAGCTGACGGGATCATAGGCCGCCTCTGACAAAATTATACGAGAAATAGAGATGTTTGGACCCGATTTTGAAAACTATTCAGCAGAGGGTGCAGATCCGAAAGAACCCTTGCCACCCGCTTCAGGGTCAGCAGGTGTCCCTGTAGCCGTCGACAAAGCGAAGAAGGGAAAGGTCGCCGCGAAAGCAACAGGCTTGACGTACCAATTCCAGATCATGGAATCCATCGGTGTTCCTAAGGCAGAGATTAAAAAGTTTGCCGACCCCCAATACTGGCTGACATATTTCCCTCCCATTGCCAAAGTATGCACATTACTATTCCTTCCGTACGCAGTCTACTGACTCTGGGTCGCAGGAAGATAATACAGCATTTGGCGCCCGCATAGATTGGCGCCGATCTTTCATCACCACCGATGCCAATCCGTACTATGATTCTTTCGTTCGTTGGCAAGTCAACAAGCTGCACAAAATGAACAAAATCAAGTTCGGAGAGCGATACACGATCTACAGTCCCAAAGACGGACAGCCTTGCATGGACCATGATCGACAAGAAGGCGAAGGTATTGGTCCTCAAGAATATACTGGCGTCAAGATGGAAGTCGTTGAGTGGGGCGCGAAAGCCAAGCCGGAGGTTGAGGGAAAATTCGATGGTCGACGAATTTTCTTGGTCGCAGCAACCTTGCGTCCCGAGACAATGTGAGTTCTCTTCAGGAGCTTTATTTGTTTGGTGACTGATTGAAAATTAGGTATGGCCAAACAAATTGTTTCGTTGGTACAGCCATAAAATATGGCGTGTTCGCGATCAACGATAAGGAGGCGTACGTAATGACTCTGCGTGCCGCTCGCAATATGGCGTACCAGGGTATCACTGAGAACCGCGGAGAGATCAAACAGATCGGCGAGATCGAAGGCACGAAGCTGATCGGTACCCGAATCAAAGCTCCATTTGCGATCAATCCTGAGGTTTATGTCTTGCCCATGGACAACGTTCTGGCCACCAAGGTGAATACGACAGCATGGGCAATTTGATCCTATTAATCCGGACTTCTAGGGCACTGGAGTTGTGACCTCTGTTCCTTCAGATTCTCCCGATGATTTCCAAACATTGACCGACTTGCGCAAGAAGCCTGAATTTTACGGCATCGATCCAAAGTGGGCAGCCATCGACCCCGTTCCTGTCATTACGACGCCTACCTATGGTGACATGACTGCACCAGCTTTGGTCAAGAAGCTGAAGATCCAGTCGCAGAAGGATACGAAACAATTGGCCGAAGCTAAGGAAATCGCATACAAAGAAGGCTTCTACAGTGGCACTATGATCGTTGGCGAATTCAAGGGTCTGAGTGTTCAGGATGCTAAGCCGAAAGTCCGAGAAAGCATGATCGCGGCTGGAGTCGGCTTTGCCTACGCTGAACCGGAAGGCTTGGTGGTCAGCCGTAGTACTGACGAGTGTGTCGTTGCGCTGATGGATCAGTGGTACTTGGACTACGGAGAGGCCGGCTGGAAAGAAGTCGCATTGAAGTATGTCCTCCTCATTTCCGCTCCTATTTTCGATGCTCAATGGGAACCTCAGATTGCTGGGGAAAATGAACACCTACAGTTCGGAAACACGCAATGCGTTCGAAGGTACCATGGCGTGGCTGTACCAGTGGGCTTGTGCGCGTAGCTATGGTTTGGGTTCAAAGCTGCCTTGGGATCCCAGCTTCTTGGTCGAGAGTTTGAGCGACTCGACCATTTATATGTCATTTTACACGATCGCCCACTTGTTGCAAGGTAGGCTATTCTCACCGGTTCCTTGTCAAAATTCTGACACGCGACTCCAGGTGGTGTCATCGACGGAAGCAAAACAGGTCCTCTGGGTGTGACACCTGAGCAGCTGACCGACGAAGTCTGGGACTATGTCTTGGGTCGAGCGGAGCTGCCATCACCGTCACCGATTGATCCCAAGGCCGCAGCGACCTTGCGCCACAACTTCCGATACTTCTATCCCATGGACATCCGATCTTCCGGCAAAGACTTGATCAACAACCATCTGACGTTCTGCATTTATATTCACTCGGCATTGTTCCCAGAAGAACTGTGGCCGTTGAGCATGAGGACGAACGGCCATCTGATGTTGAACGGGAAGAAGATGTCGAAGAGCACTGGCAACTTCTTGACCTTGAAGAATTGCGTCGAGAAATTCGGTGCCGATGCTTCGAGATTGGCATTGGCTGATGCAGGCGATGGGATGGACGACGCTAACTTCGACGAAAAGAACGCGAACGCGAATATTTTGAGGTTGCACACTTTGATCGATTGGTGTGAGGTGTGTAAATTGGGATTCTCCTTCGGCCTGTCACTGATGAACTGGATAGGAAATTGCCAAAGAAGAGGCTTCTCTGAGACATGGAAGCAAGGACACTGTTCATGATCGAGTATTCGAAGAAGAAGTGAAGGATCTGATCAACCAGACACGTGCTCATTACGATGCGTAAGCCCTTCAACTTGTCGAACGTGCAAATCGTGCTGATTTTACATTTCCAGGACCAATTACAAGGATGCGTTGAAGACCGGCTTTTATGAGTTGCAGACGGCACGAGACTGGTATCGAGAAGCTACAGCTGACATTGGAATGCACTCGGACTTGGTCTTCTGGTGGATCCGGATCGCTGCGTTGATGGTCCTGCCCATCGCACCACATTTCTCCGAGCATATCTGGACGGAAGTTTTGAAGGAGAAGAGCTCTGTTCAATTGGCATTGTGGCCAACGCCCGAGAAGCCCGTTGATATTGCAGTTCTGGAATCAGGGGCTTACATGCGAGGAACAGTGAAAGCTATCCGTGACGCTGAGCTGTCCTTGACGAAGAAGAAGAGTAAGGGCAAAGAGGGTGCCTACGATCCCAGTAAACCTAAAGCCCTGCGAATTTTTGTGGCCTCGTCTTTCCCGCTGTGGCAGACACAGTGTGTAGACGCTATCAAGGAGGCTTATTATGAGAAGACTGGGCAGGTTAACGACGTCCAAGTAAGGGAAACCTTGACGAAGTTGAGCTTGATTAAGGATAAACGGACGATGCCATTTGTTCAGACATTCAAGGTACGAAAAGTTCGCTTAGATTCTGTTCACTCACCTGATCTTGATTATGATAGAAACGCATCGGTCAATTCGGGGCAACAACGGCTTTCAAGCGTACATTGCCTTTCTCTGAAGTTTCAGTGTTGAAAGACCTGGTGCCATACTTGAAAAGGACGTTGAACCTGGTAGACGCTGATGTCTGGTTGACCGAGGATACCGAGGGAAAGACTGGACCTGGCTTCACCCGACACATCATCGATTTGGCAGAACCTGGATCCCCCTCGTTTGAGTACAGGAATGTGTAATGTTAGTTAGAAGAGGTCCCATAATAATGTCCAGTTCATCGGTCTTGTATATTTTTGATACGCGTAATCGGTTTCGACTCCGTTCCAGTTTAGGTTAGGGTTTGCTCCCGGAATGTATGACGTCCAGAGTCAATCCTCAAACCACCTGCCAGGCTACACTGTGATACGCATTCATGTCTGATACGCTCTCGGTGGATGAGACGAGCACACCAAGCTCGCCGTACCGATATGCCTACAACATTGGAGACACCCCGAGGCTGGGTCAAATCCAGACCGGACTTCCCGCTGTTGAGGAGGATGTTCCTGTCCCTTCTTCGCCGCCACCGCCATTCCAACAAAACGTTCCTCCTAACCATACTGTCCCGGTACTGTCATCTCCGACGATACCGCTCAAGGAGCCCACTCCCTCCGTATTCTCTCGAGCGAGCCGTCTCAAGCATGATCTGCCACCCTATTCAAGCCGTGCGCAAGGTTCTGCAGGCCAATCCAGTCGTCGAACTGACTCCCTCTCACCCAACAAATTCATCCTTTACGAGAACAAGAGTCGCCTCTATATTGTTGCCTCGAATACCTCCGATTCACGGCACCGAATGCTCAAGATTGATCGCACATCACAAGAGGAACTCTTGATACACGAGGACGATACAATTTATAGTGGGGTACAAATGAGCAATGTACTCAAGGCATTGAAGACAGCGAATACTCATCAAGGTGGCTTGGGGAAAGAGAGGGTGTTCTTTGGGATCGCAGGTATGTGGTTCTTAATCAGCTATGGATGTGGCTCAAGGCCCGTGTATGAAGGTTTCATCCAATTTACCGCTGGCTGGTACATGATCATCATAACGAAAAGAACCGTCGTCGCCTTATTGGGCGGCCACTACTTATATCATTGCGAAGCCACCGACATCATCCCAGTCTGCTCGAATCCAAAGATCGAGAAACCTGCAGAGGAGCAACGGTTAGCTTTTCTCAGCCATATATCTCCGAATCCTAACGATGAATATCCTGTAGCTTGATGAATCTATTCAAGACAGTAGACATGTCCAAGAATTTCTACTTCAGCTATACATATGACATCACGTCAACGCTGCAGCACAACCTTACAAAATCATGGGTTTCAGATGCCGATGGATGTGCATTCAATGATCGCTTCGCGTGGAACTATCACATGCTCACGGAACACTTTCGTTCGAAGAGTCATGAAGGCCTTCATTATCATTGGGTCGTCCCTATGATTCACGGGCATGTCGATCAAGCAAGTTCGTATCATATTGTGCGCATATGTATCGTGAATATTGACTCTTTTCTAGAACTCACGGTTCTCGGTCGGGTTATCTTCATAACCCTCATCGCGCGACGGTCTAGGCACTTTGCTGGGGCACGTTATCTTACGCGCGGTGTCAACGATGAGGTAGGCATATTCCTAAAGGCAGAGTCATACAAGTAACGTTGTCACAGGGGAACGTTGCGAATGAGGTTGAAACGGAACAGATCGTTTCCGAGGCCTTGACCACATCTTTTTACTCTCCGTCACCCCGAGAGAAATCGGGACAACCTGGCGACAGATGCGCCAACCCTCATTATACAAGCTATGTCCAGGTATGCAAGTTCAATGGGATGTGGATTCGTCGGCTAACCATGCTCGTAGTATAGGGGAAGTATTCCGATCTTCTGGTCGCAAGATACGACGAATATGAACCCAAAGCCTCCCCTGAAAAGTATTATCCTTGATTATTTTTCCGGTGTTTATTTTGACCGCCTGGCTTCCAGTCACCGTCCGCGATCCATTCTTCACACCTGCCTCTATGCATTTCGATAACCTTTTCCAGCGGTATGGAGCCCCGATCATGGTGCTCAATTTGATAAAGGTAGTTGTGTGAAGCATTTTTTGAAACATCCTCTCATTTTTACCTAGCGAAAAGAGCCTCGAGAGTCCAAACTGCTGCACGAGTATACTCAATGCGTGACCTATCTCAATCAGTTCCTACCCGAAGGAAAGAAGATCATCTATCGTGCCTGGGATATGTCACAAGCTTATAAGCAGTACGTATGCGACACCGACAAAGTGCTGTTGAGCTAAAGTGATGATACCAGGAAAACCCAAGATGTCATCAGTTATTTGGAGGATCTGGCCGAAGAGTCCATTCATCTAACAGGCTTCTTTCACTCAGGAGCGGAACCGTACTCCCATGCTCTCAAAGAGAAAGATAGGTGCGCTAAATCTTTCCGTCTAGATTCACTGGTCGTTGACTCTGCCCGCGCAGCATCCCCTACCGCAGTACGATCTCCCTTCAAAACGGCATCTGCCGCACCAACTGCGTAGACTGCTTAGACCGAACGAATGCTGCACAGTTCGTCTTCGGAAAAAGAAGCCTCGGTCATCAACTATATGCATTGGGAGTCATCGACGAGCCCAATCTTGAATTTGACACGGATGCAATCAACATGCTCACAGAGATGTACCACGATCATGGAGACAGTATGTGGCCTCGTTGACTTCTGAATCTATCTGATGCGTTTCATCGTAGCGATTGCACTTCAATACACCGGGAGTGCTCTTGTGAACCGAGTGGAGACCTATCGCCGCATGCCACACTGGAACAGTCATTCTCGCGACATCATTGAAAACCTTCGCCGCTTTTACGCAAATTCGTTCGTCGACGCCGATAAACAAAGCGCCATCAATCTTTTCCTAGGCGTCAATGGGCCGAATGCACAGCGTCCTACATCCATAAAGAGGGGCGGGTATCGCAATTGGTTCCATGAGGAACATCTGGAGCCGCCTTATGAACAGAAACAATCGGAGAACTATTTGGACGAAGTGGCGAGGCAAAAGAGTGACTTTTGGCCGGAATATTACCGACCGTGGTTATTCACTTCTCTTGGGAAGCATTTTACCTACTCCATGAACAGCACGCTCAAGCTTCCTGGGTACGGTTTATTCTAACACGTCGATGTTCCCCGAGCTAATTGCTTTCTAATAGGAAAACTGCGAAAGACGTAAATTGCAGTCCGTTCCAACCACGGAATATGCATCCTCCGCGCTTGATCGAAGGCGTCCGCCGATGGATTACTGCTACACCCAGTGGAACGATAAAAAAAGAAAACTTACGACCTGAACGACCTATCTTTGATGACGACGACGAAGGCGAGGGTGAAATCGAGGAGCCCATAGTCCCTCGGAAACCTTTTCAACTTTCCACGGCCACACTGGTTCCTTTATTGCTCAAACCACAAGTAGCGGAGAAAGAAGTAGACGAATATCAAAGGTCGGTCTCTCTCCCCATCCATCAAACACATAGCGTAACGTCGTCTTCAGATATATCGAAGACCTCCATCCACCGCTCAAAGAAGACGTAGAAGACTATCAAACAGCCGTCCGACTCGCAACAGGTGACGAACGATCTTCAAGGTCCGAAAGACAGCGGGAAGCTGTGAAAGATGATTTACGACTATATGACGATTATGTGAAAGGGCGAAGAGGGCTTTTGAGTTTGAGGCCTGGGGGTCTGCTGAGAGAAGAGCCGTCGTCGTTGACGCATCCTCATGGATATTATGAGAAGTGGCTTGGGAGTGGGCTTTCGTTGTAACATCTAATACTTTGTACTCGTATTATTTTTATTGGTCTCTTTTTTCGACTTTGGGCATTGCTTCCGTGACCACGCGCGAGGGACGGACGTATATTTCGCCCGAGATCTGATATCGATAGATCTGACATGAGTGACATCATCTCGACAGTCCCGACCTCTGAAAGCTTATCGCTCAGGGACGTTGACCCTTCAGGGCTTTCACCGAGTCCAAAGCACGATCGTCGATAATCAGTCGTCAGCTAAGGGTCATTTGGGTCATTTGATTTGAGCTCGAGGAAATACTACAATACAGCGAATTCGAAACGGTGACATCGCTAAGCTAAGCTAAAAGTAGGGAAGGGTCGAAGATCAAGAAAGAAAGTAAACGAAGACATAATTGTCCATATCAAGTGTCCTATCACGTTCAGTTCGTTCAGGAATCATGTCATCAAGAAAAGCAGTCATCGAAACAAGCGTCCGAGTCCGAAGAGGGTCGAATGTTGAGTGTCCGATGTTCACTACTTCGAATTGGTACTTCCGCACACCCAAGAGTTATCTCTCGGACTAGGCTGATACGTCGTTCCTTCTTTCTTATACGGGCTCTTCCCGAGACATGTAGCGAGAGTGACCATATTGTATCCTCTGTCATTAAGTTGTTGTAACAGCCACGGGAGAATATCGTGTCTACATATTCAATCAAGTCAGTAATTGTTTGTGAGAAGGGGAGGTAGGAGGCAGGGGCTTACGCGGTTGTTTCGTAGGTTTCGTGGTTGAGCGGAAGGATGTTGTCCGGCCATGTATTGAGTAGGTTCGTATATGCTTGTTCGGATTGGGAGACGGATGATCCGGTTGAGTCGCCGGAGCTGTGATAGATCGCCGGACGATAAGACACTAGCACACAGATCATGACGATAGACTTACTCAAAGTCCCACAAAACCACTACACCGTCGTCAATTTACGGTCGATAAAATAGACGGAGCACGTACAGCTTTGATTTCTGTTGGCGGCGGCCGCGCGGACGTTGTCGTTGTAATTCCCGTAAGGAGGTCTCATAAACGCCGGAGAGACGCCTATGATCTTCTGTAACGCCTCTATTACATTATTCATTAGTTGAGCTCCGATGATGGAATAAGGTACATACGCTCGGTCCTCCACATCTGATCGTGGACATTATCCCAACTCAACGTCGAGAGATCTTGATGTTGCCAAGTATGACTTCCGAATTGATGTCCGGCATTATACGCATGGACGACTTGACTCGCCATGTCTGGGTCGTAGATGCATGCCCCTGAAAGAAGAATTAGTTGAGTCAAGTGATGTGATCGTATGGAAGGTACGTACAATTATCGCCATTTCTGGAATGAATGGATAGTGTTACTTCGTGCTGAGCTAGGCGCGGAAGGAGAATGCTTACACGAAAAAGGTACCCTTTGCTCCGTATTGAGTGAGAGTATCGGAGATATCCTCTGTTTCAGATGTGAGCATGTGAGTTCCAGGGGTATAGGACAGAGACCCACGTTCGTAAATGTATGGACCATCATCGAATGTAAGAGCTAAGCTGAATGAGGACTGTGTTCGTCGTGCAGAATGAGTGCGGGCTCACCAACATCATTGTCCTGTATAGTACATTAGGTCGTGGTCGAAGTGAGACATTGGGTCAATATTGAACTTGCCTTGATACAGCTGGAGTAGATGGCAGCCAGGGCACGTTTCTTGACTGGCGTGGAGAACACGGACGATACACAGAGTGCTAAGATAGCGAAAGAAAGTTTGAGCATTGCGAACGATTGTTGGGGGAACAGAACAATAATTGGAGCAGGCCGTGCATGTCTCGCATTTTATATTGATTTCGAAAGCGGCATAGACTGGGCGTAAAAAGCGTTAGACAGGTCAAGCGACTGGACTGCCCCGGCCGAGTGCGCAGGAACTGGCAGATGATTCTATGATTCATTTTCTTTCATTGAACGATTCGGGACGAGATGGATGTAGCCAATGAGAGTGCACTATGTAAGTTCTTGAGCGTCATCCCGGACTGACAGGAGCTCGAGCCTGTTTGCATTTTAGGCATCAGAGAACTCCAAGTGGAGCCGTGTTCGGCAAGAATCACAAGAAGAGTTCGGGTCGGATCCGAAAGTGGCTCGTGTTCGTCGACGGCGGGCATGTGCTAGTCGTCGGGGGCGGGATACAAGTCGTGGTTGTCGCTGCCTCGGCCAGCCAAGAGCGCGGCCGGCATCGGAGACAGAGCGCGTCTAGACTGGACGCCGACATAGGAGCTCGCCGCTTCATCCAGCCTGCTCAGCTGCTTTCCTTGTTCGATTGAATTCATTTGTGGATCCGTCCAACGAGTAGAGCTCCGCAAGTTAGACGCCCGTCATTCTCCATTTCAAGCCGGCTCGGCTCCGCAAATAGGGCGCACGTCAGGGGTCCCCACCGTGCGAATCTGGAAATGCCGTCGCCAAGTCTTCAAAGTCGCAAACACTTGAAACAACTCCGAAAAAGGCCGCACGGTCATTTGGAAACACTTTACAAATCGAACACAAAGTCTAGACAATTTCTTGCCGACCAACCGCATCTTTGTTTGCCTCGTGTTGAGACGGGTCATGTCTTTGCCTTTTACAGCAACTCCGAACTTCCGGTAGTTATTCGCCGCCGCCGACTTGCCGGTGCTTCTCGGTGGCAGCACTTCTTACTTACATGTACGCGCCTCATGAAATGAAAGCATTTTTTTCAGCCAACCACTTTCTCTGAATTCACCAGATTCGAACCTCTCCTTTCTCCTTCCAAAGTTCCGCAAAATGGGCATGAACATGTCAATTCTCGCTCTCCCCTTTTCATACCTCTCCGCGATCAACATTCCAACGCCAGTCAAGATCGTCGAAGCCATCTTGCCCGTCGTTCAACAAATTCCGCTGCCTCCTTCGGGCGAATCGACATCTGAGAACGATGCACGTGTCAATGAGACATTGAATCGATTCAATCAGGCGTTCAGCATGGAAAATAGGTCCCTGAATCGGAAGAGTGCTTTTTTGGGCGATTGGAATGAGATGGTCGCGGGCATCCATGCGGATTCTGACTCTACTACTACTGTCAATGGTTCCTGATTCTTAATTGTATGTCTTGTCAATTCTTGTTTTGGATTTTTCTCAACTGCTGTTAGGCTTGATGCATTCTCCTAAATGTAAGTAGGGCGTGGCACGATGAAGCACTCGCATGGCATGCTCATCTGCTCTTCCAGCGCTGTCAATCTTCCCCTCAATTATAACGTACACATAATCCAAGGCTTCCTGATCACATGGGCTCCTTGGCAAACGAAAGCAGCTCAGTGCATTCTCAAACGTATCCTAGATAGGACCATGAAGATCACGGACGCTGGGTGCACACTTGTAGCATATGGCTCTGTCTATGTTCATCATCATTCCGACGTGTAGTATAATCTGACCCGAAATTGTCTCATAGAAACAAGCCCTGCTCTCCTCCTCAACCCTCATATTCTCTCGAAAGCCATTCTCTCCACGCAATCAATCAGATACCACCCTACGCCCTCAATTCTATAATTTCAACGAAATTTATGAACAACGTCGGCAATCATGCATGTGGGGATCGTCGAACGAAGCACAAGTGCCTGGAAATGATCGAGAGCGAAGGTGCACGAGAGGTCTGATGCATGTGCCGGACAACGCAATCATAAACCGAGAACGATACACTGGACAACCCTCTTTCGAAGTTTGCATTTTCGAGTGATGATCCTCCTCTGCAACTCTCTCAATATACATAGCTAGATCAGAGCCCGTCTTCAATCTTCCATTTTTTTGATCAATTGAGGACTTCGTCTTGTGATCTTCCGACCAGGGCGCTCCTGGAGGGCCGTTGCATGAGGCAAATTGAAGAATGGACTTGATAACTCAAAAAAGGATGTTCGGAGGACGAGTCAACCAATTTATGCGCTCGAGGGCTTGATCTCACGAAGCCTATAACAGAGGAGAGCAAACAAGCTTAAGGTGACCGAGTGGGATTGACTTCGGGGATATCGTCACTATGACCGCTCGGGCCGCGTCGCCGGTAGCAATGTCATGTCAGATGGAACCGGAAGACGTGCAAATCGATTATAATCAGGCGTAACGAGAGACAGATTCGTAGAAAAAAGACAAGCCAGTTGTGACAAAACCCATTAAGATAATAAATAGACAGAATAAATGATTCATGTGTCGGTCCTGTTGGTGAACGAAAAGTATTTTGGAGTCGTATACGTCGAGAGCTTAACATTTCCAGGAATCCTGAACAAGTTTGAGTTTGAAAAAGGCACGTCGAGCGTGGTTGAGGCTTACGTCGCGGGTACCGGGAGAATCGATGGCTGTGGACAGTGATGAAACCGAATGCGGATTTGTGAGGGTACTTACATAGGTACGGGTCCATTTCAAGACACTCTGCAACGGTGACGAGATCGTAGCCAGCTTGAGTTAGAACTTCCAGAGCGTGAGGTAGAACTTGCGTCACAGTCGACTCGTAAGTTTCGTGGTTCAGAGTGAGCAAGTTCGGAGGATGCTGCTTGACGATACCGTCGTAGAGACTATTTGATTGAGAAGCGGAGTCGCCGTCGGAGTCGCCAGAGCTTGAGAGAAAATTAAAGAGGTAAAATTGAGAAGCGATAGACATTAAGAACAATCTTACTCGAAATCCCAGGTTACGACTTGCGAACAGTTAAAATGTTCACAAGAAAATGCATGAAAGTACTTACGAGATTGGTCCATACCGCCGGCGATATCTTGAACATCGGTACTGTATTCACCTGTTCCGCAGTCAGCCCGTAAATGCAACGACTGGAAAACGACACGTACCATAAGGAGGCCGCTGGAAGGCAGGCATAACTCCTAAAATAGTGTGAACGGCATCTGTACCGCTGATGAGTTGAAGGTTTGCGGTTGAATTAAGTGTACATACCGTTGATCTGGGACAGTTCGCTTGTGACTGGCGCGCATATATAGTCAAGGCAAAACAAAATTGATCGAGAGTAGCGCACTTTGATCATCAGAAAGCTAGGGCACAGTGATATCTCGAAAAGAACCGAGATCATACGGGCTTACACTACTCAGATGAGGATGGCTCCATGTATGACTGGCGATTTGATGTCCCGCTGGACGTAATCAATATCGTGCAAGCAGAATCAAAGGCTTTGGCTTACCTTCATAGGACTCTATCAAGTAAGTTGTATACGGCTCGTCGTATATGCATGCCCCTGAAACATAAAAGCGCGTCGGTGATATCGACATAGGCAAACGGAAGTTGTTTACAGTTTTTGCCATTTCTGCCGTATAGATTAGGTGTGCCATCAAAGCTCCGGTGGCAAGCTGACTTACACGAAAAATGTGCCCTTGGCCCCATAGCTGTCTAACAAATCCGAAACGTTCTTGTGCCATTGATACACCCCATCGTCAAATGTCACTACACATGACGTCGGATAAACTGAAGCCAGTGCTACCATTGAGCCGCGAGAGATGAAAACGTACACGCAACTGCGTTGGCCTGTCAATAGTTAGTATGGGCTATCGCGTCAGACGGATAGATTAAATGAAGCCACCTTCGTGCAACTCGTGTACACTGCGGCTTGCCCTCGAGCCCTCAGCTGAGATGGCTTTGGCAAGGCGGAGGAAATGGCGGCTCCAGCGAATAAAATAAAAGAGAGAAAAATCGTGTGCATTGTTCGCGATAAAGACTGTCGTTGAAAACGAGAGAACGTCTAAGGATGGGATGAGGAAGATGCGAAGAGGTGAAAAGATCGTCAGAGGGGTTGAGCGTGCCGAATGTATTTGTCTCTGTTGTGGTCATGCCGCCGGCCGGCAAGTTCGTGCATGGCCCGAGCGTGATGCAAAATTCGAACTCCGAAGGGAGGGCTCGGTGGATTTTCCCACCTGCCAAAGTCATAGTCCTCACTCAACTCACCCACCAGCCCAGCCAAGCTGCTCACTGCAGGACGCCAGCCAGGCCGCAGTACTATATTCCCTATAACCGTCCCGCGTACGATTATCGTTGCTCGTCGTAAGTCGTCTTCATTCGTCTTCCTACTTCATGGGACATGTAGAGGGGTTGATCAGACACGATAAGCGTCGTTCATCGTCGCGGTTTTCGCGCTGATTGTCGTGCTCGTCGCGCTCGACGGCGGCGGCGTGCTTTGTTTATTCCACTTCTCCCCCTCGCTCGTTCTCTTCATTTAATCTTTCCTATCTCTTCGTACGCTCTCTGGACACTTCTAATGCCCCATCGTGCGCACAGATGCCTAAAGAAGCCAAGCCCAAGGTAAGAGTTTCAACTTGATGTCTCAGATACGCATATATGCGCCTCTTCTCTTCTTTCTGCGTCCTGACATCGTCTTTTCTTGCAGAGAAAGGCCGCCGAGAAGGTTGAGAAAGCTCGTTCTTCCAAGAAGAAGGATCCCAATGCCCCTAAACGCGCCCTCTCTGCGTACATGTTCTTCAGCCAGGACTGGCGAGAGAGGATCAAGACTGAGAATCCCGACGCTGGCTTTGGTACGTTCTCTGGTCTTGCCGTCACAATTGCATTGGTCTGACAGCGTTGCGTGTTCAGGGGAAGTCGGCAAACTGCTAGGTGCAAAGTGGAAGGAGCTCGACGAGTCCGAGAAGAAGGTTTGTCATTGTTTACTCTTCGTACTCGGTGACCCTATATCTCTTCTACAGCCCTACATTGAGCGTGCTGCAAAGGATAAGCAGAGAGCTGAGGAGGAGAAAGCCGATTACGGTGTACGCCCTTTTCCTGAACTGATTGATAAATCTCACTGATTTCCCGATTAGGCCAAGGCTGGCTCTGGCGATGATGACGAAGAGTAAATAATACCCTGGCTGGCACGATTTAAGGATCTGCTCGCTGTTATCTGGAATATAGCACTACGTCGCTTGCTCGATTTTTCCTTTTTCTCTAATGCTGTACGGTCTGCCCTAATCTCTAGTTTACTTGCCCTGTGATCGCTATCTGACCTTCTCCGAACTGTGACTTGTGACTGTACTCTCACCAGCGAAACAGCTTTGTGATACTATCGGTAGAGTCCACGCTCTGGATGTATATAGGCTGCTTACCTATTTCTGATGTTGATGTTGTACTGTGATGCGACGGTTGTAGTGTTTCAATGAAATGATCTTTGCTGCGTATGGATGATGATGACGACGGCGTGATATTTGTGCCTTTTGGGGAGCAGGGCGGCACTCGCTTAGACCGACACGAACCACCATGAGCAACACAGAAAATAACGAAGAACCCGGAGCCGTTGGTCACTCTCTCTTCATTACCACCAGTCTCTTATGTCTTCAAAGGCTGTTCCTGCAGGTCAGAAAGGCAGCTGGACGTCGTTTCTCAAAGCGTTCGTACTAGTGATGTCACTGTCGTCTGACCCAAGCTAATCGCTCATTCCCCACAATCCAACAGAATCGCTTCATTCTCTGGCGACCTCTCTTCTTTGACTGCACCTCCTTTCATCCTTTCGCCTGTCTCATTAACAGAATTCCCAGGTTAGTCGAACCCACCGCCCCATCGTCTCGATCGACTGATTGACAAGCGTACAGCGTACTGGTGTGAAAGACCGGAACTCTTTGCAGCCATTTCGTCTGGCAAAAATGAGGAAGAGCGAGCACTCTTAGTACTCAAATGGTTCATCGTATGTGTGCTGGTCGCTGATTCTCGAAAGATGCCATGACGATACGCACAGAGTACGTTGAAAGGACAGTACAGCTCACGCAATGAGAAGATGGGTAGTGAGAAGAAGCCTCTGAATCCTGTTCTCGGGGAGTAGGTCTCTTTTCTTATCACATGCCCTACCTCCACCAACCTCTGCCCAGAGTTTTCTTCGGTACCTGGCCGGATCGGGATGGGCGAGGCGAGACCAGACTTATCGTTGAACAAGTCTCACATCATCCTCCCGTGACCGCATACCATATCCAGAACGCATCAAAGGGTGTTACTCTTCAGGGGCATTCTGCTCAGAAAACGAGTTTCTCGGGAGGATCAATCGTTGGTAAGTAATCGCCAGTGCTAAACTCTTGTCATCGGAAGCTGATGTCTTCTACTCAGTGAAACAAATTGGACATGCCATCCTCGACGTGAAGCTGGAGAGCGGGGTCTCTGAAAAGTATCTGATCACTTTACCGACATTGAACATCCAAGGAGTATGGTTAGGTTCTCCATACACAGAGTTGGGAGGAAGTTCGGTCATTCAGAGCTCGTCTGGTTGGAATGCATCTGTAAGTTCTCTAACAAGACACTAAAACGCATTCTGACTGTGCGAACAGATTGAATACAAAGGCAAAGGATACTTTTCTGGAAAAGTTCATTCGTTTAAAGCGACCCTCTCACACCCACATTCACATCATCACCCACACGTCGTCGAAGGACAGTGGAGTACGACATCAACTCCAAAGACCAATATCTCATCTTCTCGCGTCTTGGAGAGAAATGGATGCTTCACGGACGTGAATGGACCCAAGGAAGAGGTTACCGTCAAGTCCATTGAGGAACAGGGGCCTTGGGAGAGTAGAAATCTATGGAAGGTCGTCAGCGCTGGTATCAGAACTGGTGATTTCGACACTGCTGCAAAAGATAAATCTCGCATTGAGGTTCGTTGTCAGCATCTCTTAATCGATCCCTGCTAATGCCATATATTCTGTCTGCAGAACGAACAACGGCAGAGGAGAAAGGATGAACGGGAAGCTGGTACTTCGTGGGATCTTCTATATTTCGATCACGTCGACGAAGATCCCATATGTAAGCGTCTCCCGTACTTGCCAAGCGAAGTAAATATTAACTCGCCATTATTATAGACGAAAAACTGGCTGCAATGGGTCAGATCGTGCCAGCAACAGAGGATGGCTACATCCTCAAGGACGCACCACTTCCCCACCCTCCACGATAAGAATGCACATTTTTGTATTTCTTGTTCTCCCCTCTATATATCCTTCATGCTGCTTGCGGTTGAATTGGACATCACTAGTATTTGAAGCATCGCATAATTGATATTTGTAGTAATACCATAGATAAATGACTCTCCTTCCGCGAATCGAAGTTCACCTTGGCCTGCACGGACCCTCAGAAGCTGGTACATTACCACAAAGAGGGGAAAGCTTGTAAAGCAAGAAAAATTGGTTCCGCGAAGTGTGTTCGAGCTTACGTAATGGCGGCGATAAGACTTTCGTTCCACTTTCTTCCTCACTTCCAAGGCTTGGACGATCAACGATCAACATTCATCTGACCATCGACGCGACCTGCTCTGTCGATGATTTAACTGGTTCTGTAATTACTGGATCACCAATGATCATCGTACGCCTATGACAGTTTCGCTCGTCAGCATCTCCCCACTTTGAGAGCTACTCGGTCACTTATGCAGCAACAGTGCTTTGTCCGCAGTCACTTATGGGTTGAGCCGTGAACTGCGTAGCGGCAGCTGGAGCAGCTCTATAAATCTGCGCGGATGCTCATACAATCGATCACGAACTAAGACTTGTGCCCCAAAGCGACGACCCTTTCAGTTGCCAGCTACTATGAGCGAGACGTCGTTCAGGCTCCCAACTAATGTCACACCCGTGCACTATGGTCAGTGTCAAACGTGTACCTTTCTCGTCCCTCCTCACTGACCAGAAATGCATTTGATAGATCTCACTCTCCGGACAGATCTTAAATCGTTGACGTTTGACGGCTCTGCGTCCATTGAGTAAATTTGTTTTTCTGCTATGTGGTCCAAGCGTTCCTGAGTTGTTAATAGGCTAGAGGTTCACGAAGATTCCTCCACAATCGCATTCAATGCTCACGACGGTCTTGTTCTTGGCGATGTCACAGTCATTGGGGCTGCACAAAGATGCCACAGAGCCATGGTATCTGAAAGAGCCAACGAAAGAGTTACCCTCAGCTTGGACCCTCCTCTTCCCGCGGAATCGAAGGCCCTCGTGAACTTGAATTATAGTTCGCAGTTGCGCACAAACATGGGGGTAGGCTACAGTCGATTCACATAGTCTCCTTCTTACTTTCTCCTACAGTATCATTACAGCTCTTATGAATCTGATGGTCAAACCGTTTTCTATACCGCCACAGAATCTGCCGTAAGAGCGCTTCCTCGCACTTTGTCTTCACCTGTTCAATAGTTTACAGCCAATATATGCGCGAGCTGTGTTCCCATGTATGGACGAACCGTCACTGAAAGCGACATTCGCTATCCATATGATATCGAGGATTGGAACAGTCAATCTCAGCAACATGCCCGTCGAGTCTGAAGAGCTCTGTGGCTCAGTTAACACCAAATCTGGGGTCTTGATGGGGGCGTATTCGTTCCTATTGGCTAAGCTCAGGTTGGGCGGTGGAAGCGGATTGAGCGGTGGCTCTTCCGGAGATGCATGGAAGATAACGAACTTCAAGACCAGCCCAAAGGTTTGTCCAAGAATATTATCCTCACGGATCCGGAATTCTAACTGTGTAACAAAGATGTCTACATATTTGGTAGCCTTTGCAAACGGACCCTTCGAATTTATTGAGAGCTCGTATAAAAGTCCTATTAGTGGAATGGTTCGACCTCTTCGTATCTACGGTAGGTCTCACATCGTACATGTTTTGATAGTCTCCTCATCCGGTTCTTTTCTTAGCTACACCAGACATTATACAGCAAACGCAATGGGCATTGGATGTTACTACTCGAGTGGTACCTCTTTACGAGAAAATGTTTGACATCGAATTCCCACTTCCAAAATTGGACACTGTTATTGTGATTGAGATTATAGCTGTCACAATTCGTCCCTAATAATTCTTATCAGGCTTCGAATTATTTGGGCGCGGCAGAAAATTGGGTAGGTTTATATTTGCATCATCGGAGATCGCATAGTATCTTAAATTATGGGCAGGGCTTAATCACTGGGCGCGCTTCCGACTATCTCCTTGATCCGAGTAGAGCAGACATCAGTTCAAGAAAAGCTATAGCTGCCATCCAAACTCATGAAGTTGCGCATCAGGTGCGATTTTTCAGATTATTCACCATCTCAGTCATCTGACGCGCAAGATAGTGGTTTGGGGTATGATTTCACTCCCTTATTACCTCGGGGGCTCTTCAACTGATTCCGATAAGGATGTGGTGACCATGGAATGGTGGGATAATCTGTGGCTCAACGAAGGTAGTTCACAAGAAATCCCGGCACAGATAAGCTCTGAATTTGTGAACAGGATTCGCAACTATAGTGAGTGGATCGGGTCAAACGGCTCACGTAATAATTGACGTGTAATAGATGGGTGACATGGTGATGTTGAGTGAGTCGGTGTCGCCATCAGTCACTGTTTATCATTAATTTGATTTAGATAGGTATACCTAGGCATTTTCGTATCGCAACCTTCTCTCAATGAACAACAGGATCGAGCCAGATTGGAACGTCTACGCCGAATTCGGAGCTAAACAGCAAAGTGCAGCCTTGGCGCTCGATGCTCGTAAATCTTCGCATCCCATAGAGGTCGCAATCGAAGATCCCAACATGATAGGCCAGGTCAGTTGGATGCCGTTTGTTGTAACTCCCTTTAAACGTGCGTGTAGATTTTCGATTCCTTATCCTACTCCAAAGGCGGTTCGGGTATGTGTTGTTATCCTATGAGAATTGCCGGCATAACCTTGGTGATGGCAGTCATGCGTATGCTCTCTGCATACCTTGGTGAAGAGGCTTTCTTGAAAGGGGTCTCCGTTTATTTAAAGAAGCACCTTTTCGGTAACACCGTCACGAACGACCTTTGGGATGGCATATCCGAAGCAACAGGTGAGTTTGAAGTTGGTCCGAAATATTATAGGTTATCGATGTTTTATAGGACGTCCAATTCAAGACATAATGGACAACTGGATCCGCAAGGCAGGCTTGCTTCTCGTTCGTTATCCGTGCCCACACTTACGTTGAGCTACGATTCAGACTGGGTACCCCATGATCACAGTGTCTGAATCTTCCGGAGGCATCCATGTTAGACAAGACCGGTTCTTACTTCATGGCGCCGCAGATGAAGCAGATAATGAGACCATTTGGTTCGTGTCGTTCGCCGTTTGACTCAATTACTTCCTAGCTAAACAGCACCTAAGGCAGATCCCTCTGTCAATCACAGCCTCTGGAGACGACCAGGCCTCGGCCGTGCATCGAGACTTTTTGATGATTGATCGCGAGATCTTTATCGAGCTGGATGTCGAGAAGCCGTATAAGCTGAATGGCGGCAACACCGGCTTCTGTGAGAAAATTTCGTTCTTGATGTTGGGGTCTTCGACTCAAACGTCCACAGATCGAGTCAGATCGTGCTGCCGTAATTGCAGCTGAACTTGGGTTACAGCCTTCTGTTTTCGTCCTCGAAGATCGCATCGGATTCTTGTCTGATTCCCTGGCTCTTGCTCAGGCCTCTTATTCAAAGACGAGCGACTTTCTGAAATTTGTTCATCTTTTCCGGCATGACAAAGAATGTGAGCGCTCTACGTGTTTTGTTCATTCAATGTTTCTGAGTACATACAGATTTAGGATGGCGGCAAATGACCAACGGGCTTGTAGAAGTGTCAAGCCTGTTCTGGGAAGACAAGGGCGTGCAAAATGGTCTTCAGGCATTCCAAGCAGTAATGAGATCTAACAGTTCGTCTTATCTCGCACTGACTAAATTCTCCAGTCTCTGTTTTCGCCCCTCGTCAAGCGTCTGGGTTACGACAATGATGATAGTGACGATCCAGATATCATCCAACTCCGCACTCTGGCCATCACTCAGGCCGCCAATGCCGGCGTTATAGAGTAAGCTTCTAGATCGTCTTCGTCTACCTAACATTGACCGATGCATTAGAGTGATCCACGAACTTCAGAGACGCTATGCGGCATTCTCCTCTGGGGAGCAGGGCGCGATCTCTCCTGACTTACTCCTACCGACGTTCAAAACCGTGAGGTTCACACTTAAATTGACGTGTCCCAACTCAACCGTACTGTAGGTGGTCCAGCATGGAGGATTAAAAGAATGGGAGGCTATGAAGAATATCTTTCGTGGACCCTCAACCCCAAATGCATCCGCCGCAGCTCTGTCGGTCCAATCCAATCCATGCCTCACCTGATTCATTCACAACCTTTGTAGTAATGCCATGGCGTCCACGCGGGATCCCAATCTAATAGAGAAGACCTTGGCGTTCTTGAAGTCCGACGTCTTTGGGCAAGATCTCTACAGATTTTGGAAAGCTTTACGAGATAATCCTTTCGCGAGAAGAATCGTCGCCAAGCATTTCTTTCAGAATTTCGACCATGTAACTGTCCCGTCTCGTTGGAGCATCCTGACACGAAATTTACGACATCTCATAGATCGCTAGTAAATACGATGGTGACGTCAACATTTTCTCAAGAGTCTTGGCAGTGAGTACCTCTCGATTTAATTCAAAATTCGGTGCCGTTGACTTCGTTGCTTTGCTGAAGGCGACTTTCGACCGGTTCTGCACAAAAGCTGACATCGAGGAAGTCGAGGCATTTTTCAAGGTCGGTACCGTAACATCAGCCCTTCTTGGACGACGCTCACATACGTGCATATAGGAACGAGATACCAGGGTTTATTCCCTGGCACTGGCTCAGACGCTCGAAATCATCCAAATCAATATTCGTTGGAGGGCGGTAATTATGTTTGATTCTTTGACAATGTCAATTGCTAAATATGTTTTTAGGAGAGCCTGGAAGACGTGGAAACCTGGCTGACCAAATGGAGATTGTCCGAGGGCGTATAGGGACTGTTGTTGGCCCGATCGCCTTCAACGAGTTTAAGCGCCCTCTGAACTGTTTCTGCTATAATCCAATATCTTGGATTATGATCAATGAAATATTAGTCAAATTTAAGTTTCCATACCTCCATCATGTACTAGGACTGGGGATGAACGTATACCAGTACTATATGGAAGTCTGTAAATATAACTCGGCGCAGTCCCTGTGGGACGGACCGTGAGCGGCTTCAGGATGACCTTGAATATGACAACATCCGCTGCATGTGCTCTCGAGATCATCATTGCCTGCGCATTTGCTGCGTTGCAGAAGCACCCATTGCTTTTAAACGCGGAAGAATAGAGCAATCATCCTCATGAACGCGCAAGAAGGTGCGGTCGCTATGAGTGCAGCCTCGAGCCCATACAGACTCCCAGGAAATGTCAGGCCCGTACATTATGGTAGAGACAGTGTTGACGAAGAATTTGCGTACGATGCTGAATGCTGCTTGCTAGATTTGAACATCAAGACAGACTTGGAGTCCTTGAGCTTCCAAGGCGTTGTGGTTGTTGAGTAATCGATTTCACCCCAGTTTCTACTCTACGGCTGACGACCTCGCAGTCTTGAAGTCTCAGAAGAAACTTCTGAGATCGTTTTCAATGCGGCAGAGGACATCAAATTGAATGCCATAGTTCTTCATATTCAATCACAATCGCTGGAGAAGGAAGACCTTCAATTTGGTACGGACCTCGATCCTCAATACGAGCGTGTCACGATACGCACTCGCAAACCTCTTCTCGAGGGCTCAAAGCCTCAATTAACTATCGTATTTGGGGGGAAACTGAGTGGAAGCAGTCTTGGGGTATGGCACATTCGATCCAAAAGCCATTGTACTGAACGCAGACTAGTATCACTCAAGCTCCTATCAAGTCAATGGAACACAGAAATATTGCTCCGTCACGCAATTTGAGGTATGTCATTTTACTTTCGTTGAGTTGTCCATCTGTACATGCTAATACTTTCCCAGCCCACCTTTGCGAGAAGAGCATTCCCATGCTGGGATGAGCCCGCCTTCAAGGCCTCCTACAAAATCACTATGGTCTCCCGAGAAGAAACTGTCAACATTAGCAATATGCCGGTTGCGTCTGAAACAGCTTACACCTCTGCTCAAGCAACTGGAGGCTATGGCATTTGGTCGACACTGTCATCCGCCTTCAGCTATCTCACTTTGAGGAAGGGCGCCGAACCTCAGAGTGATATCAAAGCTTTTAGTTTGGGCGATGGGCGATGGAAGTCGACCGAATTTGAGACCAGCCCTGTGGTACGTGTGCGGTCATGATGGTCCAGTTTGACTGTCTTATTTTTCACAATGTAGATGTCGACGTACCTCGTAGCATTTGCGAATGGGGACTTCAAGGTCGTTGAGGACTCATACACTAGCCCTATCAGCGGAAAAGTGATACCTGTCCGAGTTTATAGTACGCCTCCACTTTACTTTCCACTCTTTGCGATAGTTAAATCACGTCTTTCAGCTACTCCCGATGGTGAAGGCCAAGCCGAATGGAGCTTAAATGTCTCGAAAACCGTCATGCCTTTGTACGAGAAGGTCTTTGATGTTGAATTTCCACTACCGAAGTTGGATACCTTGGTGGTGCGCTGATTATACCTGCATCTTCGTTTCATTGAGCTAATTCCTTCGTCAGGCAAACGATTATCATGGTTAGTGTCTTTCTCCAGGCTTCGGTTCAAGCGCTTAAGCTCTTCAACTGATTAGGCGCGATGGAGAACTGGGTACCGCGCTACCTAAATCATTGGTGGCACTCTCTAATAGCCAATTAGGGTCTCATTATCGGTCAGCCCAATGTTTACCTTATGGATCCAAATAAGCCAGACTTCAACACCACCCAGCGAATTGCTGAGGTTCAAACCCATGAGATAGCGCATCAGGTAGGCATCACTCATCGAGAGGTGTTGAGATCGGGACTAAATCATATAAGTGGTTTGGGGTATGCGGCTTCTTTTTGCACACTGATTTCCGTTGACCTGAATCAAGAATATCGTGACAATGTCCTGGTGGGATAACCTGTGGCTCAATGAAGGTAGGCCGCGTGGGCTATTATGGCCCTTTCGAAAGCTCATCATTGTGGCCAGGTTTCGCTACCATAGTCAGTTCATCGATCATTCCTTTCACGCCTTTTGATTTTACATCATGCTAGATGGGTGCCTTGATAATATTGGGTGAGTCATACAACATTGCATTGACAGACCGGCCAGACAATTTCTTGTAGACAGGTATGACCTCGAGGCTTCCTGGAGGTCTCTTGCTGAACCCGCCTTGTAGGGTCAAACCCGAATGGAATTCGTCTGCAAGGTTTCTTATCAGCCAGACCTCTGACGCCTTAGCGTTGGATTCCCGAAGATCCTCGCATCCTATCCAGAACCCTGTTGATAATCCAAACGAAATCAAGCAGGTATGATGAGCGTGATATTCTCGGATGCCCTTCGATCTAATACAATATATGTCCAGCTTCTCGACCAACTGACTTACGCGAAAGCCGCATCCGGTAAGTTGTCTCGCTGAATAGATGTATCATCTTTATTCACAATTTGATCGTATAGTTTTGCGAATGCTATCAGCATATGTCGGGGAAGAACAGTTCCTAAAGGGTGTTTCGTTGTATTTGAAGAAACATTTATATGGCAATAGCACCGCCAACGACTTATGGGATGGGATCGCTGAAGCTACAGGTGAGAATATATCAGACTTGGCTCTTGTCTTCTTATATACGGTCGCACAGGACTAGATATTCGATCGCTGATGGATAACTGGATCACTAGGGTATTTCTTCTCTATCTAACTCGATGATTAATTGTCGAATTCGTTTAGATCGGCTACCCTGTTGTGACCGTAACGGAGAAAGAGTCGGGGGTCATACACATCAGGCAAGACAGATTCCTCGTCGATGGCTCTCCGGCTCCTGAGGAAAATGAGACGTTGTGGTCTGTATTTGAAGTACTCTAGCTCATCAGGTGCTGACCAAAGCCAGGAACATCCCCCTCTCAATTCTGACCTCTGACAACACTTTTGAGAGAACCATCACTCAGCGCACACTGTTGAACCAACGAGAGACGGACATCAAGCTTGACACAACGAAGCCGTTCAAGCTTAACGGTGGTAGTACGGGCGTCTGTAAGTCCCTAGGATGATTCTCGCCAAAATTAAGCGATTCATTATCTGTCAGATCGTGTGCGATATAGCACAGAACGCGCCCAAGCAATCGCAAAAGAAGCCGCTAAAGAGGGTTCGATATTCAAGACCGAAGATCGAATTGGACTTGTCTCGGACACATTGGCTCTCGCGCAAGCATCGCTCTCGGACACGAGCAGTTTGCTCAATGTCATAGAACTCTTCAAAGACGACAAAGAAAGTAAGCATCTCAAATGAATACTCCTCCATTCGTTTGAATTGATGCATCTGGATCAAGATTTGGGATGGACTGCTATGAATGACGCAATCACAAAACTCGTCAATATTTTCTGGGAAGATGAGGAGTTGTCGGAAGGGCTTCGCATTTTCCAGCAAGTGAGTTAATTTTAAGTTCATTGAGATACGTTTGATTTATCGAATGACCAGTCATTGTACGCACCGATCGTCGAGAGACTGGGCTATGACAATCAGGATGACGAATCCGTGGACGTGAAAGGACTGCGAACACTGGCAATAGCAAGAGCGGCTGCCGTCGGAGAACCTAAGTAAGCTCGTCCCTCTCATGGTACTCTTCCCTGATCTCATCCCCTGGTAGAGTAGTCAAAGAGCTTTTGTCCCGCTGGAAAGCGTACAACGAAGGCGACGAGAGCGCCATCCCAGCGGATATTCTCGGGGCTACTTTCAGAGTGGTGAGATCGCTCGGTGTTGTCCTACTTCGTTATTAAGATGGATGGTCAGGCGGTCGAACATGGCGGTCGCGCCGAATGGGAGACTATGAAGAAGATATATGAGTCAAGCGCTTCGCCGGCTACACACCTCCCAGCCATGTGACTTCCTTTTCATGTTCACCACGATCTCTACCTAAATGAGACTTTGCAGCGGTGGGATGTGTAGCTCGAAAGATCCCGAGTTGATCAAGGAAGTTATCGAGTATACCAAAAAACCGCTTCGTACTCAGGACTTCGACTCGTTCTGGATTACTCTTGCCAATAATTCTTTCGCCAGAAGGATCCTGATTGATTACACGTATGAGAACTTTGACGCTGTGAGTTCGGGTCCGTTCACTGGTCACATCACTGCTTACCTCGCTCCAGATCTTCGAGCGGTTTGGTAGAGGATTTAATACCATGAGAAATATCATTGAGGTACGTGACGATTCCTACATGTATCACGAGTCTTTCTTGACGCGTTATTCGATGGATAGAGTACTTTTGGAAAGTTGACAACTGAAGAAGACGCGACTAAACTGGAGGATTTTTTGAAGGTGGCTATTGTTCAGCACTATCCAGCAGAAGCTCTCTGATCTCAAGACCCGCAGAATAAAGACACCGCAGGGTATAACATGGCTGTAGCGCAAACGCTGGAGTTGATTCGCGTGAATACCAAATGGCGGAGGGTGCGTGCTTGTTCATCGAAATTCTCAGGGTAACATTGACGTGTCATAGAATGCAACCGAGGACGTCAAAGGGTGGCTAGATGAGAGAAAGATGATCTAGCGTGTTATGGAAGCGTTCGAGATAGTCACGTCCCGATTGTGCAAATGGAAAATCAAAATGCAAATGATCGACACGAATTACAAAAGGCTTGTAGAAGAAATGTAGTGGCAGACATGTTGCTCTGGCCCACAACACTCAGCCAATGCCTCGATATCCTAGCTCGAATCCCACCTCCAACTGCAAATTACCTCAGAGCTTCCGATGTGATAATAAACGCGGCGACGACGGTTGCAGTTGAAGAGCGCGTGACATCGCGTGCTGTCACAGAGTGTGCTTTCAG
Organism: Sistotremastrum suecicum HHB10207 ss-3; assembly: GCA_001632355.1. Taxonomy (NCBI): domain Eukaryota; kingdom Fungi; phylum Basidiomycota; class Agaricomycetes; order Sistotremastrales; family Sistotremastraceae; genus Sistotremastrum; species Sistotremastrum suecicum. Next base: position 141,925 of record KV428041.1, on the reverse strand, counting down.
TTCCGCCGTCATGCCAGGTCCCCGCAATCGCAACAAGCAGCGAAAGCTTGCAATTAAAAAAGAGAAAGCAGCGGCCAAATCAAAGACTGTCGTTGACCCCCCTCCATCTAGCCCTTCGCCTCCTCCTTTGCCCCAAACTCAGCCTCTGCTTGAGCCTAGCGACAGCCGCGAAAGCTCGTATGAACCTGACGTTCAGACGCCTCTTGACGAGAGGCAATGCGATCCAATTATCCAGGCTCCTAGAACTCCTTCGCCAGTGCAGTCGTTGCCTCCACCGCCGCCGACCAAAAGCTCCCTCCCATACATTCATCCTGATGATCCGCTACCGATGCCATGCGTCCACGACCCGGGTAATGGTCCTCGAGTGAAAGACCTATTCGCTTTCATCGAATCTGCCTATGCGACAAAACCTACGCTGGATGATCCTCAGTGCAGGGAATATTACTATCAGGATGTGCTGGATTTATTGGTGGAGCTGCTACCTCGAGAGACGGCCGTGGTACGTTTTCCTTCATTCAGATCCAATTATATAATCTCAATTTTATCACAGATCCTGTGGTATAACAAGACCCGACTGAATGCCCGTATCTGTCCTACTTGCAGACGTTTCTACAAGATCGGGCAGACGTTGCCCACGCATGCTATGGAAGCGCCGCTTGATGAGAAATCAAAGCCTCTTCTTGAACAGGAGCAGACTTTAAGCGGGATCTGTAAGACTTTGATCAGCCATCAGGGACATCACTGTTTGCTAAATCGCCTCCGCAGGTTCATTCTTGTGCTTTGGTGTTGCTGTCTATAATTATCCAGGGACAGTGGATGCGTGGGGATTGCCAGGATGGGAGATGGACGACGCGACTCGGGACCTTCTAAATGCACCGAGCCTCGGAGCGCAAGACGAGGGCCTTGGCCTATTAGTCAAGTTGTCGAGATTAAACGACCCTGGCTTCCAAGACCTGCTCACTGCCATGGACGACGAGGAGAGGCAAGCGGATTTGAATAGAAATTAGGGTAACTAGTCGGAGTTTTGTATTAGCCTCCGAAGAGAACAGCTTCGTTCATTTGTAGTGTGCACACGATGCAAAGTGAACCCGAGTCCGGATCAGCGACCAGTATTGACGACCAGAGAACCCCAAGAGCGCAGCCATCAATTATCACCTTACTTGATGACAATCCATCCCAGCTAAGCTTAGCTTCAACATCCACTCGCTCGACCCCGACGCTCGCTACCGAACCATTGCTTTCTCTCAACGCTACTCCCACCATGTCCGCTGCTACCCTACCATCGCCCATATCAGCCCAAGCCTCCTCATCACGACCAAGCCGAAGTACGAGCTCCAGATCACGAGCAGCCTCCACATCAACCCTCAAACGATCAAACGGCAGCACCAAATCGACATCAGAAGCAACCGTGAAAGAAGGGACTTCAGCTTCAGGTTCAACGCCACCGGTCCCCAACCGCCAGACTTATCGCACAGTACCTAAACTTCCTGAAGGCGATGTCGAAGAATGCCCCCCAACTATGATGTACTGGTCGAAAGCTCCTGTCTATGGTACAATACCTCGTAGAGGGCTCAAGTGCCACACAGTGACTTTGGTGGATAATACGGCATGGATGTTTGGAGGAACGAATCTTATCTCCTCATCTTCCAGTGCAGTTGAAACACCAGAGGCAGGGTGTTGGGATGAAGTGTGCGTCCAATTCGGCTCGTCTTTCATACCCGTTCTCACCTTCGACCAGATATACATTCGATACAGGTTCCGCCTCTTTTCACAAACTCCAGACCAGTTTCTGAACCCTTATCGCAGATACTATGCAATGGGGTCATCCATTAATGCACGGTGACTTGCCACCGCCATCAAAGGGCCACACAGCTACTCAGATTGAGCGTCGAATGTTTGTTTTCGGCGGCGGAAGGGGTACACAATACTATGATACGCTGTATTATCTCGTATGTCGTCGTCTTACCTACCCATGCCTCGCTGACTCTGATCCCAGGACCCACTATATCGCAAATGGACTCTAGTGACCTATCCCGAAGGTGCCATCAAACCCAGTGCTCGTCGATCACACGCAGCAGCAGCAAAGGGTAGTAAGCTGTATATCTTTGGTGGCGGAACAGGCGGTACGGCTCTGAACGATTTATGGTGTATCGACCTCACGAAGATCGACAACCGAAACGGACATGTTCGATGGGAAAAGATCGATGTGCAGGGTGACAAGCCACCCGCACGGGGATACGCTTCAATGTGTATCGTTCAACATCATATCATCATCTATGGAGGAAGTTCGAGAGGGGAATTTCAGAGCAGTGATATGTGGATGTTTGACACGAGTGCGTTTATCTATTCTTTCCTCGATGACGAGGATGGCTGAGCAGAAACGCAGACCTGAGTACTTGGCATGAAATTCAGGCGCCTGGAGGAGCTCCACGAGCTGCACACTCGTGTGTACAAGTCGGGTCATGTCTCTTTATCTTTGGGGGCCTGCTAAGAGAAGACAGCGGTGACGGATTTGTCCTGTTCAACCTAGGTTCGGAGGCTTCTTTCGGTCCTGGTCCTGAATTCTAACTTCTTGATCATTAGTCACTCTAAGTTGGGAGGCCTTGCCCACAAGAGGAACACCACCACCAGGCACACGAGCTTTCCATCAGTGCATCCTTGTAGATGGTCGGATGTTTATCATCGGTGGACTGGAAGGCCGGAAGCTTCAGCACGACGTGTACATTCTCGACTTGGCGACATATGCGTATTATCCTCAAGTTACAAACTTCGATATTAATTTGAATCCGCCCCTTGAGCAGGAGGAAGTAAGCTCAAATTATTTCTGATCTCAGTTTCTTTTTGGTTTAGTTATGGGTTTCAACAGTATGAAGATACCCGGGATGATATACAGTAATGAAGATTAATGCTTGATTCGTTTGGGGGTAATACAGTGATGATGGTTTCATTGCTATGCGATGCGACTTCTTCTGCTTGATTCCACTTCTTCAATATGTTCTCGATCATGCGTCATTGATGGTGCGACTGCCCTCGTCCGTCTCGTTCTTGGCCGCAACAGATTGCGCTTGAGCTGCCAAACTGCCATGAGGAGGTTGATACCCCAGGGCTTTATGCTCGACGGATTCGAGTGTATTTGCAAGATCTACACCCCGAGTTAAACCGATGATCTCCTTAAGAAAATCGTCACGGACCTTTCGTCACAGGTGTACCCTCTGCTATCTCTTTCAATCCAGGTGCTATCTCGTCAAGCGTGCGATTTCCTCCGTCTTGTGCATTTTGCGCAGCGGCAGCTTGTACTTGGGCAGATACGGAGCCTGAGCAGACCAGCATCAGGGTGCGAATCTTGAGAAGAGAGTGAATGATACGTACCCGGTGGGGGACGGTGCCCCATGGCTTTATGTTCTGCGCTTTGGATAGTACGCGCGACGTCTGATTTTGTGGTTAATATATGCGCATATAACGGAACCAAATTGCTTGCCTTCTGTGATTTTCCCTGTCACCTCCTCTTTCTCATGTTTGCTGATGACTGATTGAGCTTGAGCTGCGAGAGAACCGGGTGGTGGCCGATATCCAAGACTACAAGCAGTCGGGATGGTGCTGATATTAGGATGGGTGCAAATGCTCACGCTTTATGCTCCGCAGACATAAGTTTACGGGCTTGATCTAAGGACATGGTGAGATCTCATTGATGCTTGTTAGATAGATGTATGCGAACCTTTGGATAAGTGGTTGACGTCGATTTCAGGGACCAACCCAGGCTCTACGGTCTCATTCTTTCGCTCAGCACTACAGGTCGCGTATTAGGCGTCTCCTTTATCATTGTATGGATGGAAAAAACACACATTATACGCTCAGCGTCTTTACGGGCAGCGATCTCAATTTCAGTAATGGTTTGCGTCGACATATTGGAAGTTTTAACGTGTAGCAATTGGCGGATGAAACGCGCGTCCAGAGAACGAAAAAGTGATGATGGAAGTACAGAAGAGAGAATGGTGGGCTATGTCGCGGGTCGATGCTGATTCATACTTTATATAGTTTTTGAGTGCCACCTGCACGAGTGGAGAGGTAGAAGTAATCTCCACTTTTGGCGTTCATCTGACGTCAACGTTGCACGCGACGCGCTCTGGGGATGCATATGCAAACATCGTCGCTGTGCGCTGCGAACGTCGAATCGACTCTTGTTTGCTTGACCAGCACCGTGATTGGTAGCGGTGGAAGGAAAGGAAGAGATATCAGTGGATTACGTAACAAAAGGACAGGTACTCCAAAGATAAGATAGTCAATAATTCATATAGATTATATACAAGATAGTATATAGATGAGATCGGGACCGAGGAATGGGCCAACAATCGTTGTGCCAGTAATGTCCCATATAATCTTGAGCGACAAGGGCACGGACTCGAAATGTTGCTATAACGCGAGCACCATCGCCGCAATCATTTGTCGACTGTTCCTAGACTTCGATGACAGGCGATTTGCAATGTGGCTTGTGCTTTGGCCAGTCTTGTCGCTGACTTATCACGCGCAGAAAAATCAGAATGATGAAGACAAAGACGGGGTGCTTGACTTACCACTCTTTATTACAATATAACACGAGTTTACAGCGCGTACAGTTGTGCAAGACAGCAGTCGAATACCCGCACCACGAACAGCTGTATAACCTGACTTGTTTCTTGTTCGGCGTCCAAATTAGGTACGGAGTTCTCGTCGCGCGGGTGAGTTCTCCGTTCGCAAGTGTTTTTCCAACCGGATCGGCATAGAAATCTTCAGGCAATTTAGCTTCGTGAGGAGCGACATCGGCTATGACTGCGAAGAACGTTTCCCATCTGGCCCCTTTGTCCCAGTTGGCCATTATGGCCAACCGTGCTCGCTTGATCCACGTGTCAGGAGGAGGCTGCTCCCAGATGAACTCGTAGATTTCTTCAGTAAGCTGATATTGATCTAGCAGACCCTAGCACCCGAGGCATGTCAGAGAAATACAGAAAATCATGCATTGAAGATCTCTCACCGAAATTTCATGAAGATCGGAGCTCAAGTCCAATCCGGCCACAGTCAACCCGAGAATAATATACCGATCCAAGGCGTCCAGCATGTACTGATAGTCTGGAGGAGCACGTTCGACGATGATTCTGAGATCATGAAAAGCAGTCTTCAAGTATGCAATAGCCTTATCCCAGATGGGACTATATTGGAGAGCGTGGGAGAGCTGACCGGTCGCAAAGGTCATAGCTGCGCAACCCCTGTAATAATGTAATTCCCAGAAGATATAAGGTGGAATATCGGTGCACTCCAGACCCTTTTCGGCCCATATGATGGTGGAAGCATCCAATTTCCTCGCCATGACCCAGTAAAAGAATGGGTTTCCAGGATCTCGTAAGATGCCCGCAAGAGCTGCATGGTCTGCACCCTTTCGGTTACCCATCCGCGCGCAATAATGGGTGTCGAGGATATCTGCCGCATCGTGATCGTTCTGGGCACGCATGGCACGTGCACATTCCGGAAGGCAGTCTACCAAACGACGGCCCGTGAAAGGGGGTGAAGTTGAGACGACGGGATCCTCATTGACAAAGTACGCGCAAACCAGACCACAAGGCAACATGTCTGACAGCAGAAATTGTTCTGCAAGGGTTTTGCCAAGTTTGATGAGGTCACCATCCTTGCGGCACTCAATTGCGGCCTCCTTCACTACGCCGAGCAGTTTTGATAGTGCGTAGGATACACACTTGTCGAGACCGTAGCGCGTCATGGCTTCACTGATTTTCGGAGGCAGTTCGGTCTCGAGTCCGAAGTTCTCAATGGTATGGGTCGTTTGATGTGGCACTTGTGGGGTGAGGGTATAGTATAGTTGTACTATGCTGTGCATCCCACGACATCTGATTGCGAAGCATGAGCTTCTCAAACAGGCAACAATGAAAGCAATGGCATCTGGGCTCTGAGCCAAGGGCTCCTTGAAATGGCGTGCAGACCCTAGGACAAATAGGCATAGGATATGATGGAGATCCCACCAGTCGAAATGAAGTTGACCGTTGACCTCCATGTGGTCCAATGTTAATTGAACTGCCTTGTCATACATGGCTGGTTGTACAGGAGGTTCGCAACCACATGTCGGCCTGGGACTGCAGGGAAAAGCGGAGAAGAGGTGCGCGAGGACGGAGATGCACGTGAATGCGTTTTCCACGTCCATCTTATTGGACGGCGAGGCCAGACATTTTTCAAGCACTTCGATCAGGACGGGGACCGTCTCGAAAACGACCTGGTATGGTATGTTGCCGTGATGATGGGTGGCATCGTGAAGCATTCCCAATGCAGCACCCGCAATAGTGGGTTCGCGCACCACTGCTAGAACCTTTTGCAAGCAGCTGCAATCTGAAGTGGGTATAGTCAACTTCCCGCATGATTGAGATGAATGATATTAATGGCTTGTGGCGGACGCACTCGGCCTACGTACCCTCTTCGAACAATTTATCCCTCAGATGTACATCACCGGCTATCCTTCTAAGAACTGCAACGACGCCAGCCATCACTTTCAGATCTCCCGGACTATCGTCCCAGCAGTCTTCCAGTTTGGAAAGAACAGTCTTGAAGTTCTTGTGCACCGACTTGAATCCATATCGGTGCGATAAGTCTATGTCTTGATTCAGCCACGGCGAATGTCTGAGTGATTTAGAATCGTACTTATTCTGTTTGTCTTGCATATCGTGTCCGCGGTGCCCTCCCATCCTAGAATTTCAGCTGGTACGACGTCCTTCGGAGCTGTCTGTCGAATCCTGGGTTGTATCAGAGCCATTGGTGATGGTGGTGGCCACAGTCCGAAGGGGATTGGATTTCTATCCTAATTCCTCGGCGAAGGCTCGAAAGCACGGTGTATGAGGCTATCTTCGAGAGTTGTTGTTGTTTTATCTCCAGCATTTTTCAGGTTAAAAAAGTGACCCAGAGTGGGGCCTGATCAGGGCTGATTGCGCCTGAACAAGCCTGAGCGCTGCCGAGAATGCCGATGCTGGCTTATTTCTGCAAAAGTTTCTTCTTTTCGACCGGAAATACCAAGTCGGTCCTCTCCCGCTCGAGGGAAATTCTGTTCGATCATGTCGTCCTGGACTCGTCCATCACTCGAGTACTCGCTGTTGACAATGATTTCACGGATTTCAAACAGCGGGATACTAATTACAAAACTGGGGATATTATACTAGCACTACTAATCATACTTCGACTCAACAATATACTCATGTTGTAGTGAACGCGAGTCCCTAAGACGTTAACGTTTTATGTAGATATCAAGACAATATCAGAAACTCAGCGCTCATTAACCTAAACTATAATTCTCGAAAAGTGTTGTGTGACCCGTCGCGTCAAGCTAGAGCTCTATCTCGGGAGATGTGCATTCTGCCTTATGCACACTCCAGTGGTACTTCTGACTATAGAACAAAGTGAGAATATCGGACTGCCAGCGTGTGTAAGAGCAGTTACCAGTTAGCATCACAATAGCGTGCTTTCCCACAACGCGAACACTTCCGCATGACAGCGGTGGAACTATGACACCAGGAGCACTTGTAGAGTTTGATTTCTCTGTTGTTCGTGCCCCTGACCGTGGATGCTTCAGAATGTTCGCGAGGGACATCCTTCTTTGCCATCGACTGCAGTTCCTCAGAGTCGATCGCCAGAGTCTCCGTCAGAGCTTTCTGTTGTAAGTTAGCTAACCACGGTGAAATGTCCGATGTTCTCTCGATAAAGATGTCCCACTCCTTCGCGGCCTTTGGAAGTTCGCGCATTATGGTCGTTCTCACGCAATTCATGAGCGTGATCGGAGCAGAGTTCTCAAAGAAGAATGCATGAATTTCTTCTGCGAGCTTGTACTTCTCCAGAATATCCTGTTGGTATCCATTTTTGTTAGGCTGTCATGACCTTGCATAAGTATAGGAAAGACTTGACTGTTATCTCCGGTAAATCTGGGCTGAATTTAGGACCATTTAGCACAATGCTGAGAATGATGAACTGATCCAGTGCAGAAAGCATGTCCGTCGCATCAGGAGGAGCGCCTTCGATGTAGACCTTCATATCTTCATGAGCACATCGTAAGTAGGCCACGCCCTGTTCTAGTCGAGCTGGGTCCATGACAGCGTTCTCGAGCTCGGTAATTGCACGGGCCAACGCGAAGGATCCTCGGCTGAAAAGTAGTTCGTAGTAAATGATTCCTTGGTTATTCTCGCATTCTAAGCCCTTTCTGACGGCGTCGATGGATTGGGTACCGTGAGTGCGATTCAGGACGTAATAAAAGAACGGTATCGTGGGGTTCCGAGAAATAGCGGCCCTAGCTAAGTCTCCAAGAGCGTCCAATTTGCTAGGCCCATGTGCCCGGAGATAATGAAGTTCTACGATGTCCGCCGCATCAAGTTCATTCTCTGCGCGTAAAGCAAGAGCAGCGTGATGCAAGCTTTCCCGCCAATCACTAAAGGGTACTAGCTTGGGTTGGCTAGCATCTGTGGAGTCGAGAACGCCGCAAAAGTGTAAGCTTCCAGCCCGGGGAATAATCTCGGCGAGAGATCTGCCGTACACCAAAAGGTCACCATCTGTGGTGCATTGCTCGGTAGCGCACAGCATGTCTTCGTACGCTTTGAGCTTCACCTCGATATGACAGTCCTCAGCACCGTAAGACGACAGCGCCTCCTGTATCTTTTGAGGGGGCGTCTGTGTTATCGCTCTCTCCATGACGGCGAAGGTGATCTCAGAATGGCGAGCTGTCTTTTTGTGGCGATCAATGTCTTCCAAACGATACACCCCCAAAACCCCCTGACCTCTGAATGCGATGGAAGGGCTTCGCAAACAGGCCGCCATAAGTCTGATTGCGTTAGGGTGCTGGTGAAAGAGATCTCTTGCAACGGAAGGAAGTTCGGTTATCATGGTGACACCATGTATAAGTTCATTCCAAGTAATATTTAGGCCCTTGGCGCGGATACGATCCAATGCCAGCGGCAGGATCTTGTGAACTCGAAGTTGTTCAAGTCGAGAAGGCGAGGTAGGACACCAAGATGCCGTACGAAAAAGTGACGTGAACATATGGCAGATGATCGGAAGGCACTGCTCTACTCCGTCATCGACCCAGTCCGCTGGTGGGTCCAAAGAGCTTTCGAGTACTCGAACAATGGCAGGAAGTGTTTCCACAGCGAGAAGATCCGGGATATGAGGTCCGCCATGATGGCTGGCGGTATGGAGAGTTTCCAATGCGAGACCCCGGGTGGTGGGATGACTCAGACTCATGACGATCTTCGATACAAATGTAGGACCTGGCCGATGTGAATCAGCAAATTGTGTGTTCAATGAACCCTAGATCCTCAAACCTGAGTTAAGCATCTTGTCCCGCAAGAGCACATCGGGAGCTATCCTGCCGAAGATCACCAGGATGCCGCCTATCACCAAGACATTTCCTTTATTTTCGTTCCAACACTTGCTTAGTTGAAAAAGCGTATACGAAAAGTTTTTATGGAGCTCCTTGAACGCTGTGCGATCGGATAAGTCTGTGAAGTGGCTCTGATATTAGGGTCACATAGCTGAAGGAAAAGTATCACTCGCCAATTTTCAGTCTTCTACAGATAATATCTGCGCTTTTCTCCCAAGAGTTAACCTCCAAAAGTTCTTGCGTAAGTGCATTGAATGGCGTTTTGTGGCAATTGGGGCAGGTGACGCAGGTCAGCTTCTGCCGACCATTCCTGCTCTGCATGCGATTTTCCCGACGACCCATCTAGACGGGAAAGTTGGTGTTTTTCGTTACTGCCGGTTTTCTTTGGCGGAGACTCTTCAGAAAGAGACTGATGTCGATGGCTGTTTGTACATTTGATCCTAAATGGATGTCTTCATGCGAGATCAGCGTGATAGACATGTCGAGGCCGCAATTGGAAGTGAGAGGCCTGCTGGAATGTCAAAGCACCGGCAAGCAAACCGGCAATCATTTGAGGTTTCAATCTCCGAAGGGAATACAAATCTGGTTGCATTTAGAATAAATTTTATTTTGAAACACAACACTACCAGAATGTTCAACACGGTCTCCCTACCAGTGCTGTATTCGGGGGAGAATATCTTTAGGAATGTACAACTGATTAAGGATGAATCGGGATGATCAACCGCCCCTCGAAATCCGGGAACCAAACCGCGGCCGGCATCCGTTTCATATCTTCCGGTATAATAAAGACTAGTAGCGAAATATCGACTACAGCGAATAGTTTGATCCTGCATCGTCTTCCTCCGACTCGACCTCAGCTTTCTCCTTCCGCTTTCCCTTGCCCTTCGCACTTGAACCCGCACCTAAGTCTTCTTCAACTATATCAACAACCATGTCCATCGCAGCCTTAGACATTTTCGGCATAGCTCCAGGACGAAGGAGTGGATGACGAGCCTCGTCAAGAGGGCCGTCGGCATCGTCTCCTTGGTCTTCAGTGTCTTCATCATCCGCGTCGTCGTCGTCACCTCCTCCATCTGAATCTTCATTGCTCGAACCAGACGAAGGCGAGCCGCCGTCTGAATCAGAGTCGGCTTGGAAGTCCTCATCGTCACTCTCCTCGCCCAACGCTTCTAGATCATCTTCTTCCATATCAGCATCGGTTGCTTTCCCTTTACCCTTGTCAAGTTTCTTTGGAGCCTCGTCTTCGGTAGCCGGAGTCGAAGCAGATGCGCTCTTCGATTTCTTCCCATTCCCGAAGAACTTCTCGTGTCTTCTGATCCATCCAGTGACAACGTCCATCTCCTTGCCTTCAATAAGCGAGAATTCTGTGATAGCTCCTCCACTCGTGTCGTCTTCGTCTTCCTCGACATCATCGCCAGCTGCATCCGACCGCTTCTGCAGAGCAATGGTGAAATTCCGTCCAGACGGACTCACAGTCCATACGCTCTGAAGCTGGTCCACCGGGATGAACTCGCAAGGCTTCTTCTCCCCGAATAAGACGCCTTGTTTGAAGAAATAAAGATGACCATCCTTGGCTCCTTTATAGCAGTCAATGCAAGCAAGGCCAGCTTGCGAAACAAAATGAGCCGCATTATGCTCTATAAGCGGCAAAGTGGATAGGTGTGAGAGGAATTGTCGAAAGAGAGGTTCCGTTTGTGTTCCTTTGGGATGAGTCTCCGAAACGGGTGTGTTGTTAGGATACGATGTGGTCTTCAATGGTGCGGTAGATGTGGCATCGACAGCAAAGATAACCTGCTCTGCAGGCTTTGTATCTGAATAGAGCACAATTGTGATAGAAGGCTTTGGCTTCTTTGGTGTGGGTAAGAGGAAAGCGCGGTCGTATGAGGAAATGGTGACGCTGGCTTCGCGGTCTCCGGATGACTGGTTCGTGAATACGATGGAGTTGGTTGTGACCGTGATATCGACCTTTTTGCGTATGGGGGAGGTGACGCTGATAGCGTGAAGTGTAAAGAGCTTTTCAGAATCGCCCCCGGACGATGCCTCGTCGCCAGAGTCCAACTTTGCTTTCTTTCCATTAGTATTGTCCGCGCCAGGGACCGCATCATCCTCCCGGGCGCGTTTGAGACCATTTACATGGCTCGGCCCATTTGAATTTTGGAGAGCTCTCTTAAAGCTCTCTTGTGCAGCACGCCATTCATCGAGCTTGTGCGCATTTCCATTCTCGGTTGCCGTGCCAGCAGGTATGTCACCTAGGACGAACCGCAGAATATTCTCCAGTAAATTTTGAGACCCCGGGTTTGATGCAAGTTCTGCATACTGAGGCGTTTTCAAGACTGATGGGCGATATTTTGAGAGCTCGTCAAAATAATTGACGGATGGTGGCAGGGACATAGGGGAGCTCTAAGGGCAGGACATATCGGCTTCTATATCCGACATATTTTTTGCTTCCGTTCTTGGTTCCCTTTTGCAGGCAACATTTTAGGCATCGCAATAGGACTCACAACGCTCGCTACACTGCGCGTAACAATGTTCGTTGATCATTGACGCATCTCTCTATATCTTCACGGGCTTTGTCTCATCGTGCTCTATATTCCCAACCAACTCAAATATTATTTCTGTGACGACAATCCCAAACCTGTGGGACGCCACCTTGAACGCAGAAGGCCTACACTGCCTACACGTGGTGCAATAAGCTTTATTCTTATACGGTTTCACGCTTAGATCACTAGGAGCTCAGGCCGTTATGCCGTGAGCTTCGACATAGGGGCACGTTGTAGCCCGGTCGCCGGCATAAGATGTGTGCACCGCACTCGGCTTCGCTATACCTTGTATCCCCACCCATCCACCTCCATTCATTGACGATCCTGTCTCGATTCCGCGGTCATGCCAGCTCGGACTTGCGATAGCCATCCTCACGCATTCGAGGACTTGACAGATCGAATCACCTTCAACCCCGACACAGCCACCTTCATCGGCTCTGGAGGTTCTTCAGATATATACAAGACAACTTTCAATGGCAAAGATGTGGCAATCAAAGTTTTCAGAGATATACTTGTGAGGAGAGAAGAAAAACGGCGTTTGCTGGCTAGGGTACGTCTTCGAAACTCTCTTGGATGGAGCGTCATTCTGACTGATCTACAGAGGATCAATGCTGAAACGAAAGCATGGTCGATCATGAAGCACAAAAATATCTTGCCCTTTCTGGGTGTCTTCTTTTTCCGTGGCGGACATGGATTAGCAGGAAGTTCGATCACGATGTTTTCGCTTGTGTCGCCTTGGATGAAGAACGGGACAGTGACTGAGTACCTTCGACATCAATCGACCAAAAATCGACCACAAGTCCGCATAGAACTTGTATGTGATTATCGATTGTGCATAGCGAACCACTAATCCCAGAATCTGACAGCTAATTGATATTGCCAACGGGCTTTCATACCTTCATTCGCATGGGATCGTCCACGGAGATATCAAAGGGGTGAGTTCAACCTCATATCATCTTTTATGCGGCTTCTGAAGATCATAACAGTGTAACATACTTGTCTCTGATGACGGAGCAGCACTTCTGGCCGATTTCGGTTTGGCCAAGCGTACGGAGGCGAACTCAACGTCTATAAATGATGCCGACACCTCCACCAACAATGGTCCGAGGGGTACCATTCGCTGGATGGCACCCGAACTAGCATGTGCTGAGAGTGCATCCAACCCAACTCGAGAAAGCGATATCTGGAGTTTCGGATGCGTCGTTCTCGTACGTCTATCACTTTTAGTATTCCAACTCAATACTTATATGACCTCCGGAAACAGGAATTGATAGCATCCGTCCTCCCCTATGAAAAGCGCAGAAACCCGTTCAATGTCATACACGCGATGATGCATCACGAGCCACCCGCAAAATGCGAGAAATCCAAACCGGACGAAAATGCCCTCGGCATCGCGTCCGGAATCCCTATCTCATTTCACAAATATCCTACTCTCTGGGCATTGTGCCAGTCCTGCTGGAATTTCGATCCTGCCATTCGGCCGAACTGCAAAGTGATCCTGGAGAATCTTCATGAAGCTGCCGAATTTACAAACTCTCTGCTTCGCGGGTTGAACACTGGAGCACCGCTAACCGATAGCGTTCAGTTGAATGGCGGTCAGATTGGCCCCAGTCTGCCTTTCGATCCATATCGACCGTTCCAAGATTTCAGTTTCCACTTTGATCCCTCGACGCATCCTCTTTTCCAAGGAACTGCGTCGTCGACATCGCCTTTCGAAGATTTTGCCCTCTCCTTTGATTATTCGGCCCTTTTCCCTGGTACTGAAGAACTCTCTGAAGCTCACGATGTCCGAGACTTCGGGTCGTCGCCGTCGGTTCTATCGAATGATTTCGATGCCTTCACTTTCTCCCCAACGTCGCAACCTCAGGCTCGTGCGGTATGGGCACAATGAGGTCTAAGTTTCAATTTTGATAATGACTTTTACCGTATGGTTGCTTGTTCGTCGTGGTTCAATATAGGATGTCAGGTCCGCAATACGCGCATAGACGTGCGATCGATACCGTCTCACTAGGCACAGAAATTGTATAAATAATGGTGGAAGTGCTCATATACATTTACAGTGGGCTAAGCAAATTTAGTTGTTCGGATTCCATCGGTGTAGATGTACACTGACACAGAACAGGGCCTAAGGGAGTGATAGACCACATATGATATATATATATATATATTACTAAGCGCGCATGCCGATCCGATCAGTGATCGCGGCATGCTCTGAATGTTCCTGCAGCCAGCATGCCACCATCGCCGGGCCAAGGCCATGACCCCAGTATCATCACAGCTAGCTTTCACGCTCGCAGCCTGGACTGCATTCAAGGCCCAAACATCTCCTTTGTGGCTCTTTATAGGGAACAAGGCTGATCACAGCACGCATATTCTCATGCCACCATAATGTCACGGAATTCAAGTTCACAGGATGCTTTGCCTCAGGCTCTTCTACTACCTTGTGTTGATACACGTCTTTCACATCCCCTTCTCCCCTACATATTTGATGCAAAGTTTGAGCTATGGCAAATACTAGTCAAAGGAACGGCTTCAACGAGTTCAAAGATCTGACCGACCGTGTCGCGTTTGCTGCAGGGTCTGCAGAAATATCCGCGACAGGCGGGTCATCAGACGTTTATCGCGCCACATTCAGTGGAAACAACGTAGCAGTCAAGGTTTTCAGAGACATGCACGTTAAAACCGAAGATCAAAGACGATCTTTGGCTTCGGTACGTTTCTGACTATCCGGATGGATTGCAGTTTCAGTTGATGAATGTGGTAGAGGATCAAGGACGAAATGAAAGTCTGGGGGCGCATGAAGCACGACAATGTTCTACCATTCTTGGGATTCTGTTTTTATACCACAGCACATGACTCCGAGAATGCTCATCGTTCCATCTTCTCATTGGTGTCTCCGTGGATGGAGAACGGAACTATCATTGAGTATTGTCGGTCTGTTCAGGCCACAAATATTCTTGAAATTCGCCTCAAATTGGTGCGTCATTGTTTGGGGCCCCAATAGCGAAGTTTATATATACATAATACGGTCCAGCTGATGGATATTGTCGATGGCCTCTCGTATCTTCATTCCAATGGAGTAGTCCACGGGGACATCAAAGGGGTGCGTCCGTCTCTGTCCCCTTCTTTCTCTATTTCGTTCTAATTCAAATTTCTTAGAGCAATATTCTTGTATCGCACGAAGGCAACGCGCTCTTGGCCGACTTCGGCTTGGCCAGGCTGGTGGATGACGACACACTGTTCTCTAACGAGGTCGGCACCTCTACAAACAATAGCTTGCGGGGTACCATTCGATGGATGGCTCCCGAATTGGCCTGCGGGCTCGACTGTGCACCTCGCCCTACTCGTCAGAGTGATATTTGGAGCTATGGATGTGTAGTTCTTGTGGGTTTCTAGCTTGGAGTTTCTGTATTCTTGCCGCAGATATTAATGGCATCTTTCATAGGAGTTGATCGCATCCACGGTGCCTTACGCAAAGCGTAGACGGCTGCCTAGCATCATTTTCGCCATGTTTCAGAAAGAACCGCCGGCAAAATATGAAGGAGACATGCACCCAACAGACAAAGATGAGCACGACATCATCCCAGGGATCCCAGTCGCGTTTCAGAGATACCAGTTTCTCTGGACATTGTGCCAGGCCTGTTGGAACTTTGAACCCGACTTCCGACCTAGATGCCAGGACATACGCCTTGAGCTATCTCGAGCTTTCGAGGTTCGACAGCCCACATCGACTCTTCTGACGCCCCAGGTGGAGGTCACCAATGTTACCTCCTATGACAACAGTCGATATCCCGGAAGATTCAAGCCAAATATCACCTCGCAACAATCCAAGGCGTGCCCTCCCGCTCTAATACCCCAGCGTACCCTTTCGAGGAACCAATCACATCGGCCTCGTCGGTCGAAAGTTTCGCCTCGTCGTGAACTCCTTGGGCGCATTTCACCTGCCAGACCACTGAAGCCCCTAAGGGGGGCCACAGATGTACTGCCAGCATCAGTGACACTAAGTCCACGCCGGGATCCTAACACCTTCATCATTCGTTTTTCAACCCACACCCATTCTCTTGACAAAGTGACAGGGCCCCATTTTAGTAGAGCGTTCATATTAATTGTCAGAAATCATGTTCCGATGCTCGTGGCCACCGTGGAGTATGACGGGAGGTTGTGTTTTCTGCATGTATATCTCAGACACGACGTCGGTGCTCCCAGAAATCGTTGTATCTAGAAGACCATGTTTTGCTTTAACATAAATATTATTTGATCTCTTGTTCTATACATCTAACCACGCCAATGTATTTGAGGGTCATCGCCTCATGCATGTGTTTTTGAAGTGTAAAAAAATCTTGCCACTGGACAATTGGAGGTTTAGTGGGTCCATAATAGCATAAGTATCACACCCGAGAAAGCGAATGCCCCCCAGTAACGAACGCTAGACACTCTCGGTGGATCCCTGTTGGATACATCAGCTCAATCCATGTATCAAGAAGAAGACGGACCCCTTCCGAACCCATTCCCTTGGGGTGTGTCTCACCGGCGAAGGGTCCAATCCTGATTATCCGCGACTCGTCGATGGTTTGCTCAGCCTGTGTTCGGGGTGCGTTAGTCGAATTGTGCAGTGACTAGATAGGGTATGAACTTCTCTCTCTTTCTGTTGTTGCTCTTCCAGACTTGAAGAACTTTCGGGTTTGTAGGTCCAAGGAACTACACGTGGGACTTTGAGAGAAAAAGGTGGTATAATCGACGCGAAACTACTGGTGGAAGGCTTGTGTTTGTGAGCTCGGAATATCTCCGCATCCCCGTTGTGCTGTTGCTTTCGAAGTTCGGAGCGGGTATTGAGGCTGATTGGTATAATGGATTGATCAGAAAAATTATATCCTACGTAGAATACTTACGAGGTCAAAACTGATGCGACGTATACTGTTTTGAGTGTGTCAGAGCGCGAGGATCGTGTAGGTTAGAAAATTCTTGCCTTTACTGAGAGCCTCAAACACGGCGAGATATGCCAAACTATTTGGGATAGTCAGGAACTATGATGCCTCTAAGTGTCCTCTTCGGATGAGTAATCTTGTCAACCTACGAGCACCATCATCACAATATCCAAGACACTTCCACCCATACGAATATTATTGGCCACGGCTGATTGACAGCAAATGAAAAGCTTACGAGGTTAAAATGCCATTCTTGATGGTGTAATAGAAGAGACGTGAGAGAATGTTGTCGGTCCTGTAAAATGACAACACGACATTCAGTTAGTCCGAGAAACCCGGTACTTTCACTGAAGCATCGCACTGTTGAAACCCGGTCCGAGACTTGCGCAGAAAGTAACACAAGCCGCCGGCGATGGTAATATCAGTGCAGACGATCAGAACTACCGCCACTGTCACCAAGGTTTTCTCTTGTGCCGCAAATTCGGGCCAGAATGGGAGCCGAAAGCTTATGGATTGTTAGGATGTATACATGACCCGGATTCAACAACGCACAGCTTGATGGTCAGGGCTACAAAGGCGTAAAAATCGATATCAGATATGTCTTCTCTGGTACGCACCTAGCAGACTGCCTAATGTGACACGTGAGTGGCAGAAAGATAAATTAGCACGATTCTCATACCTATGCTCGCCAACTCCATAACAGCCTGGAAGTAAGGCACTAAGATGGGGCATTATGTTTCCTTGAAAAATGTTTAGAGCTTACAATCGGTGCACAGACGATCCACTTGTATCCGGCGCTCACTGTCGACCAAAATCAATGAGCTCGGATGTAAAGCAAGCATACGGCCTAATGTACATACTCTTCCATAGCTTGATGATGAAGAAAGCGTGACAAAGAAGCCCCGAGAACATCTTAATGTGCTCTCAGTGTCATATCCACCGATATGTGGTGTTCATACACTCAACGGTATGGTAAGCTTGTGAACGTCAAATAAACGAGCCTGAAACTGATGGTGGAAGCAGACTTACATCGCACGACCTATCCATGTCTTTAAATAAATTTATATATCTTCACGAGACCCTCCATGACTTGCCAAATTGTTCTCAACAGCAGTCCGGGATTGGAGATAGCCGAAGTGAAATAAAACCATAGGAAATGCCAGCAAAACGCTAGGTGCACGCATTCGATGATCCTACGAATATGTCAATCTCCGAGCCTGCTTTACTGAGCAGGTCAGGAAGTCTACATAAGTACTCCTATCTGAGAGAAATTCAGGATCATCTTGGCAACCAAAACACGCCGAATTTACAGACCATCGACTTTAGGGACCACGCATCGCTTGAAAACGCGCGGAAGTATGCAATGCTTTGAAAGGTAGTGAAGCCGTGTAACCTGATGAGTCGACAGTCACCCTCTGTCACGGTAATGACATTCTTTACAAAGGGGGTGGTCTCACAAGGTAGTCACCAAAACACCAATGAGGAGTATTCCAAAGGACGAACTGAGGGCAGTAGCGATAGTCATCTTAGCGGACGATCAAGGAGGGCGATCACGGTTGCCTCGAGTCTTCGGTTTATGTAGTCAGATATGCGTCCTTCGGATCAGTACGATGTCCTCCGGGAGGCCGCAATAGTTGAGCCCGTGACGCTTCTTGGGAAGAATTTCGTATCCAGCAGCGAATTGACGGATGAGCATGCGAGACCGGTGCCATCATCACCTGGCTGCGGTACTCTCGAAGAAGTTGCATATCGGATCACATTTCGGATCACGTCGACCTGAGGGCTTCTCTGATCTTGCTATTGCTCTGTGAATCCTTAAGCTTGGAGATGAGACAGTGCGGGTCCTAGACCTGAAGCACTTTGGAATGATTCGAAACGAATCGCTCATTAATGTGCAGACTTCGTGAATTGTCCTGCGTCTTTGGAACTCAATAAGACAAATACTAAATGAGACCCGAATTTACTATCAACTTGCCTCAAAAATAACTTTGGACCGTGAGCGTCATTCGTGGGCATTGCTGATGGCGCCGTTACAGTGGCACTTCCAAATCCGGTAACAGCCTCTGCAATCGAATAACGATCACGTAACCTGTCCTTTCTGCTCATAGCCGTCATTAACTTTGCTTTCTCTAGTCGGTAGAATGAATTGAATTTCGTTTATTATCTGGCATTCTGATCAAATTTAAATTTATTCGTTAAATGATCTCAATCGGAACTGCGTTCTCCGTACCAGAAGATCCTGTGCCAGTCCGAGTCTCAAGATCTTTGACATGCGACTATTGGATAAATCACAACAGCGGGACGAATATGACGAGTGACACGATGAAAGACTTTGAAAACGCGACGGAGAACCTTACTTCAGCGATAGACAACAGAAAGATACGAAACAGGCAAATACCATGGGAAATACCTCGAAGAAGATGATGGCACACTTTCGAACTCATCTCTCACCGTGGAGTGGGTGTCATATCATGCTTCGGATTTCGCCTTGTTTTATCATTCTCGCTTATCCCAGGGCTACAGCCACTCGGGAGGCACACGTTTATCGCGCAGCAGGGAAGATAGCTCAAAGGTGTCTTGATTAACTAAGTATTCGGTAATGCTTCGATGGGCGAGGAGGAAAGGAACAATGAGAAAGAATATGTAGTCGTTGAACGAGACACAGAGATAACAGATTGTGTAGCCACGCAATCGAGCTGAAAGGGCGTGATGGCATCAAACTTCGGGTCACGAGCGGGGGAATAAAAATCAGACACTGCGGAAGTAGGTAGTTCCGAGCTCACACGTCTTGACATGAGAATGAAAATCGGTGCACTCGTAGTAGGTCAAATCGGCGGAGAATGTCGACTTGGATAGGGAAGTGAAGTGGCAGAAAGAAGGGTGGTGATGTTGTTAGGGAGGCGAGCGCTCGACCGATACACGTTCATGATTCACCTTTTGGTCCTACTAAGTAACGGTAGGACATAAAGTCCATGTCATTACCAAAGCATACACAGATCACGATAGGAAAGGTGCGTTCGAGAATCAAGCAGCACTTTCAGACGAAATAAGGCCGTATGGAGATTTTGTTCACTGGCGATGCATACGACAGCTGCGAGAGAGGGATGATGCAAAATACAGAAGGGAATGGGGGCATTAGAGGAGATTTCTGGATGGGCCCATGGGTGATGAATTCGCATACATGTAAGGAGCCTGAGACCAGAACCTTCAGCTGGAAACATGCACTTGCTCCTGTCCGTAGGATAGACACCCGAGTCACAAGTACCCAGAATATGACAGCAAGATACATTGCAGTGAAAAGGCCAGAGATAAGCATGAGGAGTCTGATCAATTGCAGCAGTCAACCTCCATGGCCGGATGTTCGCAACATCTGGCCATGATGGAACCAGTTGCAAAATTATGTAAGCGTTATCCAAACAAGCGCCGTCCCTTTCAGATCGCTCCTTTTTGCATCCATTCAGCTGCTGGACACCATTCCTCGCCAAGGTCACAGTTTCCTGGGGATTCGAAACAACGGATTGGGGTATATAAAATATGCTAAGTTTGAGCTCTGTGTCCTCAAACTCTTCTCCACTCTCACCTATAGTGGACTACAGGGCTCGCTGTTTCGTGCAAACGAGACAAGGCATTCTGGTATTAATATTGGGACAACCCGAATTAAATGGCCACTCTATCCATCATCCGAGTATCCCAGTATTGCTCATGGATGCCATTTCAAACCGCATAGCTCGAACGAATGCAATCTTTGAGCGAACGGATAATATCCATTGCACCTAGTTTCACCATTATTCACCTTGGGTCGCATATCCCCCAGTGCCCTACCCTCTAGGTTAGACCTGGTCCACAATCTGTTCCTTGATGCGATAACGAATATCGTACGGCCCGCTCTTGTTCTCAGCCTTTGCCTACAACTCAAAATCTTCCGACGGCTGGGGTACCTGGCTTCTGCCACGGAATGCGGAAGTCCTCTAGTTCTGGTTTCTCCAGTAACGAGCCAGATCTGGTGTTCACGCACATGTCGTCACCGATTATAAATATACTCTGCGAGCCTCTCCGTACTCTCGGCAGGAGCTAATTTGTCGTTTTTTAGTCTGAACGAACGGACAGTCCTTATGGGTCATCACTGTCGCAAACTATCGTCGATCAAGGCTACTGGCACTATGATCATCGTAAGGACACGAAAACAGGGCATGGACGCTTTGACGCTCCTGGCGTATTCCATTCATCCAATCAACAGACCAACCGGATTGGGTTTTGCACCCTCGCGATCTTCTGACGCCTTTGAGCTTCTTTCGCCTTCAGATTCTGTCATTTTGCGATCGGCTTCTGATACCCTCCTGACTCGCCGCTAATTAAAGAATATCGAATAGTGCTGCCTCGGAGGAACCTCGCTACACTCCACATCGATCATGGTGTTCGGCCCGCTCTTCCTGACATTGATACACTGCTATCTTCACCATCACAAATTCGATGCCGGCCATGTCCATGTCATTCTGGTCATCTGGAAGAATTCAGGAAGCCCACTTCCGTGACGGACTCCTCACGGTTATCCGCTTCCTTATCCGCTCTTCCTTCCTCAAGCCTTCGCGATCAGCAGGTTCTTGCTATTTCGTCTCATATAGAGAAGCATTGCGGGATGAGAAACTTTGCGCATCGTCTTTCTACACCCCACAATGTTGGACGAAAAGCAGGGCGTCCAGCTTTCTGAGAAGGTCTCGAACCCAGAGCATACTGAGCTCCCACTCAAGTCAGATGCCAAGGTCTTGAACACTGCCAAAGACTCTCGTCTTGCTCAGGCTTTACTCGAAGAACGACCCAACCTTCTTTCGAAGAACAGCATCAAACTGTTCTGCGTCCTCTTCGTCTCATACCTCTGTTCGGCCCAGAACGGCTTCGATTCAAACACTTTCGGCGGTGTTTCTGCTCTCCCCGATTTCAAAGCCCAGTTCGGCACCAACATTGCATCGACGACTGGATTCCTCGCCGCTATCTACATTATCGGCAATGTCATCGGCTCCTTCGTCGCTGGTCCTTGCGCTGATCGATGGGGACGAAAAGTTGGCATGTTCATCGCCTCTTTCATCACCCTGATTGGGGCGATCGTCCAAGCAAGCGCAGAGAACAAACGGGATCTCATCGCAGGTCGCGTTGTGCTCGGGGTTGGCACTGTAATGCTGGGCCCTAGCGCTCAGAGTTACGCGGTTGAGATGTCCCATCCTGGTTATCGTGGTCTGATGGTCGGCGCGTTCCAAGCTTGTTTCTTTTTGGGAACTAGTAAGTTTTTCGTTCACAGCGACGCAGCATGGACTGACGCGTTTCATTCGCTAGTTATCTCAACATGGGTCGAATATGGTCTATCGTTCAACAACAGCGGGTCTACCATTAACTGGCGTCTTCCGATGGCCTTGCAAGCCCTGCCCTCTATCGGTGTCCTCCTTTTTGTCTACTTCATCCCCGAGTCCCCTCGTTGGTATATGGCTCAAGGACAACAGGAGAAGGCTCGTGCTATCCTAGTGAAGTGAGTACATTATTCGGATTCTTTATTCGCGTTTTCTCATTACCAATCAGGTATCACGGAAACGACAACCCCAACAGTAAAATTGTTCAACTCGAAATGGAGGAGATGGAGGAGGTTATCTCAACCACCGGCTCTGATAAACGCTGGTGGGATTATACGGCTTTGTACGTTTGTTCACCTCACTGGTTGACTATATTAAACTCATCGACAATAGATTCAAGTCTCGCAGTGCTCGTCATCGAACGTTCATTGTGCTTTGCGTCGGTTTCTTCGGACAACTCGATCTCCCTCCCACGTCATACTACTTCCCTCTCATGGTATGCCTTTTCTCGGTAAAGTTTATCGTGAAACTCATCATATGAACAGGTCCAAACGGCGGGTATCACGTCGACACGTTCTCAACTCCTATGCAACGCCCTCCAGACACCCATCATGATGATTTCAACGCTCGCCGGTATCCAATTCATCGATCGTTGGGGTCGTCGTCGGATGCTCATGACCTCATCCGTCTGCATGACTATCTGTGTCGCGATTATCATCGCATGCACAGCTACTCAGACGGGCCACGCAGCTATCGGATTGACCGGGATCGCGTTCATATACGTGTTCCTCGTTGTCTTCGCCTTCGTTTGGACGCCTTGCCAGGCGCTTTACCCCACCGAGGTTCTGACCACCAACACCAGAGCTAAGGGGCTTGCTCTGAACGGCCTCTGGATGAAGTAAGTTCTCTTCTTGTTGAACTCATGCGAAACAATACTGATATTCGGCCAGCATTATTTCCTTCATCAACACCTATGCCGCCCCAGTTGGCATTACGCGTTCCTCTTGGCGATTCTATCTCCTCTATCTCATCATCGATGCTGTTGGCGTGATCGTGATCTACTTCACCTTCGTGGAGACACGTGGAAGAAATCTCGAGGAGTTGGACGCTATATTCGACGACCCTCATCCTGTGACTGCCAGTCTGGCCATGCAGAAGGTTGTTGTCAGAGAAGACCAAATGGGTGGTGTCCTTGTACAGGAAGATGAGAAAGCGTGATGTCTGTAACGATTTATTTACAAGAAATTTGTATTCTACATGTACTGCATTATTGTGTACATTTGTAAGCTTGAGGGGTATCCTATTGTAACGACTATACGAATTCTATTGTTTTACTCAATGACCGTTGACCAATACATCTCTGTATTCTCCGCGGTAGCTTTGATTTTGATGCCTTGGTTTGCAGCAACGAAGACGACAGCGCCCGTGTCCAATTGTAGAGGCTCAGCATCGCACGTACTGACGACTGCCGAACCCTGCACGACGATACCGATACTGGGTCCTTTGGCGGGGAGCAGTATATCATCGTCGCCTTCCTGGCTCAATGTGGTTCTGAGCACGGTAAATTCTTCGAGAGGGGGATTGTAAGCGATCGTCCTTCGTGATCGCGATCCCGGGTACGATTCGTGCGGTAAAGCGAAGTCCTTGGCGGCTCGCGATGTGTAGGTGAGCATCGCAGAGAATGTCTCGGGGTCGCGATCAGATGCGGGACAGAAGGCGCTATTGACGACATTGTCGGATATGGCCATACATTCGACGATATCTATTATTTTGCGTCAGTACTTCAACACGAAAGGAACGAAGAACTTCTTACCTCCTTCAAGGTATGCATGCGCTTCATCTGCGCCGATATAGATCGCCTCACCCTTCTCCAGAGTTACGAGGTTCATGAAGAACGGGGCGATCAGGATGCCGACATCACCAGGGTACTGTTCGTTCAGCTTCACCACCACACCCGCAACCTCGTCGTTCGGGTGTTCTTTGCACCTCGCTACTAGACTCTCGATAGTGCCTTTGAGTCCTTCCTCCGGGGTTTGAAGGATAGTCGATATAACTTCTTTCATGGACTTTCCCGGGTCCTTGTCGATGAGATCGTGGAGTTCTGGAACATACTTGACGAATTGACGGATTTCGTCAATTGGTCGGAACCCAACAAAACCCTTGAAGGGTGATAGTGCGAGAGCGATCTCGGGTTTGTGGTTGGAATCGACAAAATTTTCGGCATCCTTCTTATTTAATTTCTCTGCAAGACGTTTATCGGGATGCGCTTGGAGAGGCAAGGCCTTTCGTATCGATAGGATTTTGAAAAGGAAGGGAATTTCAGGAGTTGGGTCATTGAATTTATCTATGACGTGATTCCCTAGATAATGCGTAGGATTGGTAGCAAGAAGCGATTTGAGGTCGAGGTAAGTCGAATCGTATAATGAAGATGGACCATTTGGATGAGTTCCCATCCATATCTGGATAATCCGTTAATACACAAGACGTAGACAGTGTGTACTATGCTTGCCTCGGCGTAACTGGTATTTTCGTCCAGTTCAAACTCGGGGCCAACGGCAGCTGGAGCAAGACGAGCTACTAGCGACTCTGAGCCTTGCTTTCCCCAGTCATAAATTTGAGTAGAGCATTTAAGTCGGACAACGCTGAGCGTGGCGTTTGTAGTGTCGGACATGATGGTGGAAGAGTAGAAAGAAATTGAGCTCCCCCGTCAGTTGCTGGAAGATCATTTCAGGTTCGTTGGAGAGAGGCATGATGTCATTGACGACACAGCTCTACGCCTCCCAGATGTAGTCATTAAGAATATTTTGTTGCACTCAGCCATTATCGACAACAGTTAGCTTGAAGAAAATGCAGAGAAATAATTGGGGGATGTGGCTAAGGTCAGGAGTCGTCGGATGCATTTTGAGCCTCCCAGTCGCGGCAGGCGCCAGATGACCTGCTCTTAGGCACCTCCTTTGCTCCAAGCCGAATAATTGAACGAGCTCTATTATCTCCAAACTGTGATTTATTTCCATTAATACGAAGAACAATATCTAACTGTATGAATCCAGGATCGATCACGCTAATGATGTTGAAGCCCGCGGCCGAAATTGGAGTTTTCATGACTTGCTCGTGATGCAACTCATCTCAGCACGGACGGTGTAAAGAGCGGCATCCATCTTCATCCCTTTTTTGATTGGACACCGCCATTGGACCGGAACGGTCATCAACACAGCTTCGCTGCGGACCTCGTTGTAATGGGCAGACGAAGGCGTGGGCGAAGGGGCTGCAGGAATGTGATACTCAAAACGTTTACCACTCTCAGTACATCTCCTTACGGAGGAAGATAACATTGTTGTGAAAGGTACGAAATAACTTTTCTGAAACCGTCAGCAATCTTTTGATGGAGATTCACAGGCGGTGCGAAGACTTGGAAATTTGCCTGCCATCCATTCCCTTGAAGACCTTCTTCCCCATATTCCAAGGTGGTTCTGTCACACTTCCGTCGACGCCTGATGGGCGGTTTGCCTAGCTCATCGAGGAAGGTCTCTTCTCGTGAGCAGCAATCAGAGGATGAAGATGCCACCCTCCAGCATTTCCGTGTCATTTTACAAAATCCAAAAGCGGACGCCACTAACCGACCTAAAATACTTCACGATTTAGGAACGGGGTTGCTAGCTCGATTTGACAAGCTTGGAAGAATCAACGACATCAACTCTGCTGTGGACACCTTCGCGGAGGCTCAAAAGATTGTTCCCTCGACTGATGCAGAACAGGCTGCATGTCTCACGGACCTCGGTGTGGCACTGGCTCGTCGGTATGAACGACTTGGTCGGGTCGCAGACATACATGAAGCCGTCGAAAAGCACTCTGAAGCCGTCAAATACACCCCACGAGATAGCAACTATCTTCCCAGTCGATTGGATAATCTAGGATCCGCACTCCTTGCTCGATACCTCCAGACCAGTGATCCCAAAGATCTCGAAGATGCCATTGATCGGACTGACAGAGCTGTCGATCTTACTTCCAATGACTCTCTCAGTCGATTTGAGTTCCAGAATCATGCCGGTATGGCGTTGCTATACCGCTATCGACGCTCCAACAGAGCCGAAGATCTTAGCTCGGCCATTGAACGCCTCAAGGAAGCCGTCGAGTTAGTCCCTCGAGATGGCTCCCCTCGAGCTGCGTTCCTCGCCGATCTCGCAGGTGCATTGCACGACAGATTCGATTCGCTAAATAATGAACCCGACATCAATGAAGCAATCAATTGTCGTCGCGAATCTTTGGCTCTGTCGCCTCAGGGGAGTCCTCAGCGAGTGCAGAGCGTGACCAGTCTAGCCGACTCTCTGCACACTCGATTTCACGCATTCGGTCAAATTATTGATATCAATTCCGCCATCGAGACATTCGAGGAAGCGCTTGAGCTTTACGAACCCCTTGATGCCAATCGTCCCCGAATTATCGACAATTTGTGCAATGCACTTCTAGCTCGCTTTGACGCCATGGGCGAGCTCGAGGACGTCGAGTCTGCCATCGAGAAAATGCGAGATGTGGTCGATGATACTCCGATTGAAAGTATCGACCGACCTCGCTATCTCAACACGCTGGCGCATGCATTGCTTCGTCTTCATGGTCGGCTCGGGGATGTCGAAGTTCTCGATGATGCAATCCGACGTCTGCAGGAAGCTCTTGATTTCACGCCCGATGACAACCCAGAGCGACCTCGACGTTTAGCGAAGTTGGGCAATGCATTCCTCCTGCGCTTCAACAGCCTTCTTGGGGACATCTATCATATAGCTGGTGCCATTGACGCCCTACTGGAAGCTATCAGTCTTGTCTCTTCTGGCAGTTTGAGTCAAGCTCAGTACCTCCACGACCTCGGACGTTGCTATTTGGGTCGCTTTGACAAACTTGGCGAAATCAGAGATATCGACTGCGCTATTCGATCCCTCACTGACGGCATTGCGATTGACCTTGTGCCCGACGGCACTCGCGCCGACATGCTGAACAACCTGGGAAACGCCCTTCTACGGCGTTCTGAGTGGCTCGGAGACATCGACGACTTGAACGCCGCCATCGACCGGCTAACTCAAGCCCTGGATCTGACGGCCCTGGACAGTGCACACCGTCCCCAATATCTCAGCGATTTGGGAGCCTCATTGCTCTGTCGTGTCCGGCGAACCGGACAGAAAGCAGACGTCGATCGCACCATACATTACCTCAGTCAAGCAGTCGGCTTCATTCCAGCGGATATCCCTGACCGGCCAGTTTGGTTATGTAGTCTGGGTACAGCGCTATTACGACGCTGGGAGATGGCTGACGACATACATGATCTCAATGCGTCCATTGAGAGACTGGAAGTGGGCCTCGATCGGATTTGTATCGACAATTCACTTCGACCCGGATTTTGCTCTGCCTTGGGCAATGCTTTAATGGCTCGATATCGTAGCCTGAACGGGCTTCGCGATCTTAATCACGCCATTAGACGTCACAAGGAGGCCGCTGAACTCGTCAACATCGAGAATCCTCGTCGCTCTGCATTGCTCAATAATCTGGCAGAATCTTTATTGAGTCGATATCAACACCAAGGCGAAGTGCACGATTTTCGGGACTGTGTCGAGGCTTACCGCCTTTCGGCCATTTCTCCCTACGGAAAGCCTCACCATCGGCTAAATGCAGCAATTCAGTGGGCGACTTTCATGCATGAAGCGAATCTTTTGCAAGTGGCATCTACTGCATATGACCTGGCATTCGACTTGTTACCTCAAGTCGTTTTTATGGGGTTGAGCGCTAAAAACCAGATCTCCCCATTGGTGCCCAAGATCCATTCGCTGGGACGCGATGCAGCTGCTTGCATGCTTGCGCGAGCCGCTTCAGAACCTGAGCTCGCGCAGAAACATGCATCTCGGGCCGTAGAGCTCCTAGAGGAAGGACAAACGATAGCCTGGTCCCATGCGTTCAGGCTGAGGCAGGAGATCGACCATCTGCGGGCCGTTGACCCACAACTTGGTGAAGATTGCGACCATTCCGGAAACGTATTGGCACAGAGCTGTTTCCGAGACCCCCACGACCAATTCCCGGAACTAGATGGTCTTCATTATCGGCGTGCTCTCGAAGACTGGGAGGACCTCGTTCGAACTATTCGTTATATCCCAGGCTTTGCCAATTTCCTTCTTCCTCTCAAATTTGAAACGCTCCGGCATGCGGCTGATCGTGGGCCAGTTGTAACGATCAACGTCAGCAAGTTTAGGATCGATGCAGTGATCATCCCACCTGCAGGCGAAGTGATCTTGCTGCCAATACCCGCCGCCTCAATGTCGGACATAACGGATTTAGCAACGAAGCTGCAACAAATCTCGGTCTACGGCGATTTGCGACACTCCTACACATGGATCGAAGAGTCTGCATCTGCAGAAGACATTATGCAGGAGGTTTTGACGAAAACGTGGAGATTATTTGGGAAGCCAATCCTAGATAAAATGGAGCAAGCTCGATTATATGGCAAGGACTCTTCATCTCCGACCCGTGTATGGTGGAACCTGACCGGACCACTCGCCTCACTTCCCATTCACGCTGCATCTCCGCCTCCCCCTGAGCCCAATCCCGGAATGATGGAGTCTGTCATATCATCATATACCTCATCGTTGACCGGCCTGGTGGGTGTTTCTGATTCAAAGTCTGTACCCCGAAAGATGCTTGTCGTCGGGGCCCCAGAAACTATTGGAGGAGGAGAACAAACAGTAGTGGCCGGAAATGAATTTGAATCGATCCAGAAGCTTACCGCTGAGGAGATTCGGACCATCAAAGGAGAAGCTGCACGTATTCTTGACGTATCCAGAGCTCTCTCAGAGTATACATGGATACACTTTGCATGCAGCGCAGTCCAAGATCCCAGTGATCCTCTGAAGAGCGGATTAATCCTTGCGGACGGTCTACTGCCGTTATCACGCATGGCGCAGCCGCCCCTGGCTCAGGCACAGTTTGCTTATCTCTCCTCATTTCAATCGGCCACTGGATCGACTCAACATCCAAATGAAGCATTTCCACTAGCTTCGGCGATGCAATTCATTGGATTCCGCGGTGTTATCGGGACGCTGTGGTCCGTCGGGGATGACCATGCGCTCAAAGTCACTGACAAAGTTTACGGTGACCTCTTCGAGGCTGCCGATGAAGATGACGCTTCGAAGGCGGCATTTGCTTTACACAAGGCCATGATACACCTGCGTGATGAGATAAAGGCTCCGCTGACTGATTGGGTATCATTTGTGCACTTCGGTCTATGACGGTATGGACTCTATCACCGATAATGCCGGTTCGCTCACGGTGCTTTTGCCTTAGATTTTCTCGCATGACGGCAATGACGCATTCCAGAACCTCTCCTTTAACCCTTCTTTAGGCAGCGAATTTATGTTTCACGACATTTTTTGGCTGGTCGGCGTGCCACCATTTTTGACCGAAATATATTTGAATTTCTGTCAAGGAGGAGCGCGCCAACGTCTGCTGTCATGCTGTGCATGCAAAGGAGGATCGTTCGAATCACCTTCAAGTTTCAACGTCAGTGCAGCCTTTGAAAGGCAAAGGGTCTCAGAGCGTGATGTCATTTTTGCCATTGGTGAGACCTCGGGTGCGGGGAGTGCGGGGAAACGGCGGGGCCGCGTCCGCTTGCCCGCTCCATAATCTGGAGAAAATATTTTCAGGTTCTGAGACCTCGAGACATTTATATGCGCTGACAACGTTCAGAGCTTGTATATCGTAGTGTAGTCGTTATCAATCAATTTACGTAGATGGAAAACGTAGTGGCTACGTGACGGAGCTGTGTGCTTGCAGTGCCGCTGTTTTGTCAGCGTCGCCCCGCGTGTGTATGGGCAGATAGATACCATCCTTGATTGGACTATCATACGACATCATCCACGCTTGTATCATTTAAAGTAAGAAACCAACTGTTGAACGCGGTTGATTCCATCCCTCATCGGAGCCCTCGCAACCAGGCCACACTCGCCTTGTCCCCACGCCCATAGCCTCTTCCTTGTTCCTCCAAGCTTAGAGCCGCCCACCGATAGCCATGTCCATCGTCCGTTCCACCCTTGCTCGCTATCTTTTCCCTAATGTGCGCTCTATTCTTGCAACTGTGGTGGTGGACTCCGTTGACCCTGACTCCCATTTTCAGACACCAGACGCGCCGAGCGCGCTCTCTGTACCATCCTCTGTTGTAACACCTGTACCCACATCATCATCGAGACCGCCAGTATCGGTGAGTAGTCATTATCTTTCATCGCGAAATTGATTTCAAACGGAGAACATCACAGCGAGCCTCATCGACGGCCTCGACAACATCACAGTCAGACCAACCAAAGACAACCGCGTCGAGTTCATGGGATTTCCTCGTCCATGGATCGCTCCTATGATCCTGACCGCATCGCCTTGTCATTGTTCCATCTGTATTCCATCCGTGTACCTGTAGACCACCATCTCTTCTCTCCATCCCTGCCTTCATAATCCCTGCTGTCCTGCTTTTCCTTTCCCCTTGCATCTGGTTTTCTGTGTCGCCACGATCATTATGTATCCATCTGGGTTTTGTGAAGGAAATGTGTCCATATCATGCGTTTCAGCCTATCCGCACGAGTCTCGTGTATGCGGCCAGGTCCATGATCGCATGGCCCCTTCCCTAAATACCTCACGACGATCCCGCCATTCTTGGCAGACGCCCGTACCATACTTTTTACTGTAATTTCGTGGCATGTAGTTTCATTACATTGTGGCATTATCGTGTTTTCTATACACTTGGGTCCCCTCTCAAATCTGACTGCAGATGGAACGCCGTGGAACTTACTGCGGACCAGACCGAGTAGCTCAGTACGTACTACCGAGAATCACATATACATGTGCTCCTCAGGTACCTGGCGTGCAAGTGATTATCCGACGCTGAGTTGCCTGGCTAGATATTTTAAACAGAATCCGAAGCAAGGCAAGCGGCAGCGGCAAAGGTTGAATTGTAGACTGAGACGACTGTGTATGGGCCAAGATACGGCGAGAGCGCTCTAATTTAGTGAGCCGCTGAGGTGCAGCTGGTCGCGCTCTGGCGGCAGCGCCAATGTGAGCGCATTCTCCGCTGATGCACGAGCCTTCAGCCAGCTTCGAAAACGCGAGATATGACACCAGTTCGATCATTAGGTTTCGTAATGGCCCTGCTCAGATGGCACCATGGCGGAAATCCCGAGTCGCACCAGCATGTCTCTTGAGGTAATCGCCAGTTTCCTTTCCGATCTCAATATTGTCATCGGTAGAGTGTCAGCGTGTATGGTATGATATAAGGCCGATGTATCACTCATGAACGCACGAGCTTCATGGACACACCCTGCCTAAGATTCGGCCGACAGCATGATGAGTGGAGTGGCAAAGTTCGAGGAAAATCTTCAAACGCAGATCCTAGTCTCTCAGGCTTTCTAGAACTCCAAGTAGAAAACACAGATGCGGAGATAAGGTAAAAGAGCCTCGAGTTCAAGATTGTTGCCAACCCCGCGTTGTCCATTTCGCAAGCTTCAACTTATAAGCGCCCGAGTGCCGAAGATGCCGAAGGCGAAATTCCCACGTATTCAAACAAGGCGCAGTCGTTGTTCGAGCGAATGGAACTTTCGGACCTGGCATGAGATTGTCTTGTGCTGGCATGGAAAATTGACAAGACGAAGGGTGCATATATGTGTGAATTTTCATCTATAAATTTTGAGTTTTACTGCGGATGCCTCGTGGTCTATGAAGATGAAGTCAGCTTGGCAACTCGCCTTGAGACGCGGTGCTTGGAAGGATATAGCAAGGTCAAGTACGAAGATCAATCTCGGAGACCGTGTCGTTCGCAATCTGCGCCCATATCCAGATCTCGAGGGGCAGCAAGGTATTGCTTGATGGAGCGAATAGACGAGAGCTCCTTTGAGAACAAAGATCCCAACCTCGAGTTGAGTGGAAGGGTCGACAGCAAATCTCCGGAAGGCAAGTTAGTAGTCAAGAACGGCACAGTGAGAGAGCTGATGGCTTCGTGAGAGTTAAATGACTCGTGAAAAAAATTGGTTGGACAGAGTCACTGGCGTCTTGGACGGCAATCACATTCGCGAAGTCCGACATGATGGCGGGGTGTGGAGACTTGCGCGAGCGAGCAGCAAGATACCCTTGCCCATGAAACCCTACAGACAGCCCTTGATATATAGCGCCGTAATTACGGTGAAGATCACCGCGACAGAAACATTTGCGAAGTGACTTCTCGCCTTTGAAACCTGCAGGCCAACACTTCTAAAGTTCCGGCGTTGATCCTATTCCGAAAGTGACCGGAGATCGCTGGTTGTTTCACTTGGGGAACATTGCCTGACGTCTTTCATACACTATTGGGGTCTTGGGCTTCGATTGATTCATGGGCTGTGAGTCAAAGTTAGAATAAGGGCAAGAATAATTGGAGAGGCTGGACGCACCGGCTGAAAGCTCCACAATGATGGTAGTTGATGTTGAACAACTGATTGAAGTCAAAATGTCGAGTTGAAAGACACAGGACCTGATCGAGGACTGATCAAGGGTTCGATTCCCACCCCGGTCAAGCCTATGCTTCTGAACGCACCCCTTTTTGCATGCCGCAATCTCGGGAAAGGT
Source organism: Sistotremastrum suecicum HHB10207 ss-3 (assembly GCA_001632355.1). Taxonomy (NCBI): domain Eukaryota; kingdom Fungi; phylum Basidiomycota; class Agaricomycetes; order Sistotremastrales; family Sistotremastraceae; genus Sistotremastrum; species Sistotremastrum suecicum. The sequence goes on along the minus strand of KV428041.1, from coordinate 109,119 downwards.
TTGGCGGCGAACTATATCGGACTAGCACGCTTGCCGCCGCTTCGCGTTGTTTGTAAGGGCGACCCGCTGCGAGCAACCCGGATGAAAACCTGTCTCGACAAATTGTCGACCTCCGGGATGGCAATGTATGGTAAGGGTCAAGAACCGCAATGACGACAGTCATTGATCGCTAGAAAGCAGTGCTATTGTGATGATCTTGGTCGCTTGCAACTCCGCAACCTCGGGCTGGGAATGGAAAGACAATAATGTGACAGCAAGATGAGATCTAGTTCTGTCAGGAACATAAAGGAACGATGTGCTGTCGTTCTGACGAGTCTGATCCACGTTTCCAAGAAGCCCTGGTGCGCAAATGTTACAGGGAGATTTACAAGCGAACACGAGGAGTTTTGGGGCACATGAAAAATGATCATTTAGACGACCATTTCAGCATGGATAGCTGAGAATTCAGAGTCGCCAAAGCCGATGCATATGAGACAAGGGACAAGACGCGTGACGCGCTGCAGAATGTACTGGGTTGGCTAGACGACGCCGACGACGATCAAGACGAGGTCTTCTGGGAATAAGACAGCTGGAACGAGGCTTGGATGGGAATGGACTGCCGGACGAGCATTAGGTCTGGAATACCTTGTTAATGAAAAAAAGAGAAACCCTTGTTGTAGCCGTTGCGATGCACCGAAAAAAGGAATTGAGACTCCGACGTGTTCGGTTTCCTCTGCAGTGGAATTCTGATTCCCGTCGCTTTCTCCCTGCTCACCACATCGTCCGCCCCGATAATCAATCGTCTCCAAGACGTGTCGAACGGTCGCCTCGTACGAGCTCACTGTACGTCGCGTCCAGACCTCATCTGCTCTCCATCCAAGCTTGCTCAAGACCACGTGTGCCAGCTTGGTCATATATAGGTCACTAAGCCTGAGAGCACTCTCGACGACCAAGCCACACTCTCCTTTTGCTAGGGACGCGACCGCAAGACGTGAGAGTATATTTCTATGTGTTCACTAGTGTGGCTCACGCCGACTGCGCAGTTTTAGTTGGTCAACCCATATCACAACCTCGACTGCCACCCATCCTTAGTCACGCAGCCGACTCTTCCCAAAATCTCCTTCTATCCCTGAAGCCACCCTTGTATTTAGACTGCCATGGACTCGTCGACCACACTCTCCCCTGAAATGGGAACTTCGCGCTCGTCGCGTCCAGCGTCAGCTGCTGTGGCATATCAACCATCCGCATCCTCCTCTTCTCGCAAACGCGCTTCCCATCAAGTCACAACCCAACAACCTGAAGAACCAACTCCTACGCATGACGTCTATTCGCACCCCCACGCACAAGCCTATCTCGCTGCGCATCCTAAACGAACGATTCCCCGTTTCGGTCCTTACTTGTTACTTCAAACATTGGGAGAGGGCGAATTTGGAAAAGTGAAACTGGGCTTGCATCACCAATGGGGAGAGGAGGTTGCCGTCAAGCTGATCAGAAGGGCTGGAGTTGATAACACCGTGCGAATGAGCAAGGTTTCACGGGAAATCGAAGTTCTCCGAGTAAGCTGCCTTCTTCATTCGTTTCCTTCTCTAACGGGTGGCATTGTATAGACAATCCAACACCCGAACATTGTGCATCTTTACGATGTCATCGAGACCGATAAATACATCGGCATCATCCTCGAATATGCGTCTGGCGGCGAACTCTTCGATCATATTCTGGCCCATAGATATCTCAAAGAAAAGGACGCTTGCAAACTCTTCGCGCAGCTCATATCAGGCGTGGCTTATATCCATGCCAAAAAAATCGTTCATCGAGATCTCAAGCTCGAGAACTTGCTCTTAGACCGCAATCGGAATGTTATCATTACCGATTTTGGGTTTGCCAATAGATTCGAGGATAGACCGGATGATCTCATGCAAACCAGCTGCGGCAGCCCTTGTTACGCTGCTCCTGAGCTGGTCATTTCGGAGGGACTCTACGTTGGCTCGGCCGTCGACATTTGGTCTTGTGGTGTCATCTTGTATGCCATGCTTGCAGGATATCTTCCCTTCGATGACGACCCCGCCAATCCCGACGGCGACAACATCAATCTGCTCTACAAATACATCATCAGTACCTCCCTCACATTCCCCGACTATGTCTCACTCGAGGCTCGCGATCTCTTGTCCAAGATGTTGGTTCCGGATCCCAACAAGAGAGCAGATCTGTCGGTCATCATGTCTCATGTGTGGCTTCAGCCCTACGCTTACCTCTTCCACCGAACCGTTGAGGAGATGGAGGCTCTCACTTTGGAACAGCAGCGCCAGAAACGTTTGCACTACCAGAAGCAGATGCGTCCCGCAGAGAACGCTGGCAAGATGACTCGCAGTCACAGTTCCGCTGTGCCATCATCTGCCGCGACCTCGAGGAGAGGAATGTCTCCTGGCGGCGAGTCGGCCTACGATACCTCGATGGATCAAGAGGCCATGTACAGCACTCGTCAGCCTCAATCTTCGCGTAGGGCTGCTGCATCCGCCATTGTGATGCCTACTGCACCTTCTGCTCTCGATGATCCTTTCGTCATCGACGCACCCTCGCCTGCAAGAGAAACAATCGCTGAAGCTTCTTCGCCTTCAGAGCCCTCGCAGTCTCCCCGATCCCGTCGTTCCAGTTCGAAGGAGACGAGCAAACCCTCGAAGAAGCCTTCTGCCGCAGCGTCTACAGATCTCCTTCCCGTCGCAAGATCACCCGGGCAGGATAGTGTGTCGCGCAGGAACACCGCGCGTCATACCATCCAGGTCGAATATGCCAAGCCTACCGAAGACGATGCAAATGAGTCTATCGCCACTGGCATCTACGTCGGTGACGCTGTTGCACCTCCCAGTGCCCCCGCCAACACTCCAACGACGACACCCAAAAAGCGAACCGCCGCCCCCGAGCAAGAGGAGAGAACTCCCCGCAAAACCGCTCCTTCACCATCCCCTACAGAGCGGACCCCTCGAAAGACGACTACATCCTCCCCAGCTCCCGTTGTCACTTCTTCGATGTCAACGTCGACATCTTCCAAAGTTTCTCCGTCCTCTCCTACTTCTGCTCCACGTGCCGTCAACGGAAGATCCAGCGCCACTCGAGTCGATCGTGCCACACCTCCGTCATCATTCTCCAGGGGTTCAGCAGCTAAACTCTCTAATCTTGCAAATGAAAAGGCTCCTTCCCCGACTCACGTGACACCACCACCTCAACCCCAACCCCGTCCTCCTCAGGTCATTCAGACTCCTGGTCCTGCCTCCACTGAACTCAGAGTTGTCACTTCTGATTCGAGTGATTCCGCGTCGTCTAGTAAACGTCATCGTCGTGGATTGTCCGTGGATAAACTCGGCTTCGGGAAGCTGCTCAACGGCCATTCTGACAATGAAAGCTCGTCTCGTGCTGTCAACGGCTATGATCCCAAGAGAGCCACTCTGCAAACTCCTTTGCCATCCGGGTACTCAAGTCGCACGGCGTCTCTCGCAGCCGAGTCTAATGACTCTACGGCGACGGGAACTTCGACTCTGCCATCTGCACCTGAAGAAGAGAGTTTGGCAGAGAAAAAGAAGTCACGGCGCAAGACTGCTTTGAGCTTGATGGTCGAACCACTGCGAAGCAAGTACGTGTTCGAACTTTTAATGCTTCCCGCTATCTTTACTCATTATATATAGGACTATGCGAGGATATAAGAGGTCTTCGGCCACTGTAGAGCCAGAATCCGAGAAGGCGAACAACGCATCGCGTCAACAAGCTCCTCCGATGTCGGCCACTGTTCAGAGCACCACGACACCAGTGAATGCCTCCTTCCTCAACACGGTGCAAAGACCAGGCGCCAAGGCACCCCTCAGTGCTTCCACCACCAAGGCTCAGAAGGTCATGAACTGGTTCCACCGGGGTAGTTCAGTGCGCGTTGGGAATAAGGTTGATCCAGTCGTCGATATCCAACCTGAGGAAGATCGCTCGACCACGCCGACGCTCGACAGCTATCGAAACAATCAGGCAGCTTTGTCTTCGACCAGCACTATCAACCACCCGAGCATCTCGAAGCAACTTAATGGCACGGAAGGACAATCTCAGAAGTCTGGTACGACTCCATCGAGTTGGAAGGGTCAACGCAGCGCGTCGTCTGGCGATACCAGCAAAGGCATTGCAGGTCGTGCTCGTGATACTTTAAGCCACGTCGCCGCTGCCATGCCGAAAGGTGGTCACTCCAAGGGCTACGACAAGAAGGCTATGCGTGTCCATCATGGTGCTGTCGATCAAGGCACTGTGACAACTGGCGCTCCTCCGGAAGTCTTCGCGCAAGTGACTAAGGTTCTTCTGACGATGGGTCTCGAACTGCAGAAGGAAACCGAGTACAAATATCGCTGCATTCGTCCCAAACAGAGAAAGCCTGCAGTCGGGCTCGGCTTCGCAGATCCGGCATCTCCCACTCTAGGTGCTTTCGCTGTCTCGGGCACCGCTGCTTCCAATGGAGTATGTTATAATATTGTCCAAGAGAAGCCATTTACTAATCCTTTTTCGAAGGTTGATAAACGCGGACTGCCTGTCCCCTCGCAATCGACCGGTATGTTCCGTGGCCTCCTCAGTCGTCGACAATCCCAGCAAGCTGCTTCCGGCGCTGCTCTGTCGCCTGAAACCCACGATCCTTCTCCTTCGAGCAGCTCTGCTGGCCATCTCTCTCCTGAGATGGGTTCACCTCTGCCCTCCACGAACGGTGAACCACTGTACGGCGATAAACATGTTGACCAGGGAGATGAAGTTCGATTCTCTGTGGAGCTTACCCGCATGGATAGACTGGATGATACCTTCAGTCTGGATATCAGAAGGCTGAAGGGTAATCTGCGGAGCTATAAGTTTTTATATGACACTCTGCGAGAGTGAGTCGTCTACCTTCTCCATGCTGCAGAATCCTGACGATGTTTCTTCCAGACGTTGCAACTTCCCTCAATAGAATCCTTAGTTTTCGCTAGTCGAAAACGTAAATCTCCTTTGCTTGTACATTCTAGGATATCTTGCTCTTTTGTCTTCTCAATACTGCTTCAAGCGTCTCGTCTTCATAGCGCATACATTTCCTTCTATTGTCTCTATTTCCTTCTCGTCTTTTACCGGTATTCTCGCCTAATCTCTGCGGAGCTCGTCTATTTCATTCCCCTACTATGGCAAAAAAGACACTTTTTTTTATTAGCTAGTCCCAATTCCTCACTTATTTCAATAAGCATGCATGTGTAGAAGTATTACGAGCATGGAGCGCTAGTCTAATAATAATCATGCATAAAAGCTCCTGCTTTCATTTCACTTTAAAGCTGAGCATGACCAGGACCCGTTTCAACCTCCCTAGCTCTGCAGCTTGCAAGGCTCGCAAAAGCGTCTTGTAACTTTGCAGATCTGCACGGCACGATTCACTCATTCGCCCAAAAAGCTCGAGAGTCGAAGTCGCTGGTAGGGGAGCGAACGCAGGGGGTCTCATTGGCCCGCAGCGTTCTGCTCGACCTTGCAATAGTCTCACCGCAGAAGTGACAGGGTAATGAGTTCAAGCGGCGACGGGAGGGATGTGGCTCTGAGACCTGCGATCCGATAGAGCCAGTCGAAAGGTTGTTGGCTGGAGATGTGTACATATAGGAGGTGACGAGGATATTTGCCACCCACGTTACGTCGTAGAGGTCGAGTTGAGTGCAGGGTCAGGTCTTTGGTCCATGTCGTTCTCGGCTTTCGTAGTCTCTATGCCGCCATCAACGTCATGAGTCTTGGATTCGGTGGTGTTGGCAGAGTCTGGATTCAAATAAGGCGAAAGCTCTGGGAACGCCTGCTCGAGCGCGCTGTCCAATAATTCTGTGTACGTCTGACGAAAATTCAGCGAGACGGCTAGTCCAGACCGCTGGATCACAGACCTGTATAGCATCGATCTTCCCATTCATGAATTGGTTCTCCAACGCTGCACGTTCTATCCTGTCTCGCGTAAGGATCATAGGGTTTCGAGCATTGTCAACGTCTCTAAACTCAGGTGGTCAGGACGGTTGTATTCTGGCAAGGACAGAAAACAAACGCGAGAACTTGGATCGGTATTGTGGTGGTCACATTTCGAGACAGATCCTCAATGGTGGCTAAGTGACGGACGACTTCATTTCTACGTGGGAATGTGTAAGAAAAGAGCTTGTCGCAGACGAACGTGCTTACACTCTCGAGCCAATCTGCTTCTGTGGTTTATTGCCATTCTGATCAAGCTTCTCGCGAGAGTTGTCATTAATGGCAGTCGTGCCCAGATTGTACAATGCATTCGCAAGAGCAATGAGCTCCAACTCGATGTCGCCGTTCAGACCTGTAGGCGCGGGTGATATGGGAGAGTCAGGTCTCGGTGAATCATTGGCCCCAGGAGATGGAATGGCTATAGGGCTCGGAGCATTGCGAGTGGATGTCGAGGCGGCAGCAGCTGAGCGTTGTGCTGGTGTGTCCCAGTGAGCCATAGCTGGAACCGATCATCCCGACATCGCCCGAAATGGTAGTAAACTCGGCCGGCAACGAGCGCTAATCAGCAACCGGGGAATGAACATCGAACACAAAGACGGGACCGAGTCATTATACTGACAGCCGTTGCTGACGCTGCTCTGAACCCTGATTACTACGAAATCGTAAGACCGATCTCGTAGTAGAACATCTCAGGCAAGTTAGCTGACTTTTTGAGTCGATCTGATTCGCCCCCTTCTCAGCTGGCGTCAGCGACGGGCTCTCACTGTGCGGACGATCCAGGGGCCGAAAGCAACCGAGACCGGGGCTTCGGGGATAGAAGCCCTATTGGCGGGTGCTTCGATGTCACGGCCATTTCCGGAACAAATTTGGCGGGACATCGACATCCCTCTGGCTGGGGTTTTTGGCTATGTCGAACGCGAGCCGGAGGACTCAATTGAAAAGCCCCAGGGGATCTGCACTCCAGCTGGGGTTTTCCGTCTCGTCATTTTTTATGTAGTCTCATAGCTTATGTACATAGCGCTATACCACTGTATCATCTTCCTAAATGTAGTTTTGTGTACGAAAACATGGCTTGGAACAACCAATTTCCTAGGCTCTTATGGATTTTGAAATTCAATATACGCATCCTTAAGCTTGGAAATGCACACCTAGACATAAGTTGAGACCAAGTCCACACTCCGATCAAGAGCGATCGATCGGAGCGTCAAAGTCCTCTCGGCGCTTATTCCCTGCCCTCTTTGCCCTCAACGACGACCACCGCACTCATGCTGTCTCTACCTCCTATCAGCTCGACCTCTCCAGACTGATGTGCACGCCTCATACGAACAGAAGAGATGCCCAGTGAAGGACCCCAGAGAAGGAAACAAGATGTGACCGGCATTTAATCACCCACGGATACAGCGCGACCGCCCACTGCCCATTCGAACGCGTCCATTCCGGTATTCGAAGGACTCGAATATTTGAATGACCCAGAGGTGAGTACATCTTCAATTTCCAGAACGCAGCTCACTTTTGCTCTAGCATCAGTTCCTTATGCCGAGGATGCGCGACTCAAGGAGTCGTAAGACTGCCGCCATCGAACACGGATGCTGAGGAGAAGATCAAGATTGAAGGACTTGGATGATTAGAGTGTCTCATTATAAAAGAGAGGGGGAAATGGCAAGCCGCAAAGCCAGGCTACTGAGGCGAGTTTTCCTTTTTTATTCCAGCCGAGACAATAATTCATTCGAAATACCGTTCACAGATTTGTGAGAAGATCTATTGCAACCTGGGCTGGAGATGTGGAATATCGCAGGAAGAATGGACAGACGGTGTGCTCCATGACCTTTGTGCGCTCAGTGAGTACCATATATGCGCACCAATACGCTCTCCACTCACTAAGAGCTCCGAACACAGATCCGAGCATCCCTTTCCTCACGAAATTCGCCAACAGCAGGCTCACCGCTCCCAGCTTCAAGCCATGACGTTGACGCAAAGACCAGGAGGGGAGCGATGAAGCGCTTTGGGGGTTTGGAAGTGGTTCGGATGGACTCGAATACTGAGGGCGACGAGAAAGCCAGACGGGAGGGAGAAGCATGGGATGAGTGCAATGCGGACGAGACAGTAGGATTCATCGGGCTTGTAGGACAGGTAATATGAGCGTAATATTATTTGCGATACCCTTCAGTACATGTCCGAAAAGCCCAGTGGGAGAATATTTTAGTCATTCTGTAGTGTAGTTAAAGCTACCGCTATCATGATGCAAAACACCGCTGGCTGGGGTTTTCTGCTATGGCGGCACCCTATTCTACTAATATATCCCTGGGGCTTTCCGGACATTTTCGGTTGCCTAAAGCCCCAGGTTCCGGCCCCTCTGGCTGGTGTTTTTGGCCACGGCGCCGTGTACGAAAACCCCAGGGGGCGTGACTTTGTGCCATGCCTGGTGGGGCTTGCCCTGGGGCTTTTGGCCCCTGGTTCGTCCGCACAGAGCTCTTGCTCGCGTACGCTCAGTATTGAGGACGAGCAGTCCGCTATCTGGCTGATAAATGCTCGAGTCAGCGGATGCAAGTCATGACCAAGCGTCTTTCAATTCTGATCCCAAGAATATCTACACTTGCGCGTCTACTTCAAGTCTCGGTGCCTAGCTCGGTCCTCAAACACGGTGACTCAAACGGACGCTTCCCATACTTGTTCCTGTGCCTGAAAAAAACCGGACAAGATTCTGTCAGACAGACCAACAGACCCCACACGCACACCAAGTGGTCAGATCTAATCTTCTAATGTCATCTCCGATCACCTTCGTCTACAAGAAAATCAACGACGTCGAGATCTCGCTTGATGTCTGGCTGCCTGATTCGGTAGCTGTCACCGAGTCTGTCTCCAGCCACCGACCTGCTTTGATCTGGTTCCACGGAGGCGGAGGCTTCTGTGGCGACAAAGGTCCAGAAAAGTCACAATGGTTTGGCCACTGGATAAAGGGCAAGTGACTTTCCCTTTGTACATATGGACAGTCATTCATCCCCGGGCAGATTTCACGACCAAGTTGAATGGCCATTTCTTCATTTCCGCCAACTATCGACTCTTGATTCCAACCACTGCACACGATATGATTGACGATATTCGAGATGTATTCAAATATGTTTCTGAACATCTGGCTTTGGACCCCGTGGGCAACACTAAATTTTCCGTCGATCCATTCAAACTAGCGGTCGGTGGTGAAAGCTTCGGCGGATACATGGCCCGCTTGGCAGGAATCCATGTTGACCCCAAACCAAAAGCTTTGGTTTCCATGTATGGTAAGCATAGTCTATCAAAGCACGTGTTCTTGCCACTCACTGCCATGTTATCAATCAGGCATGGGAGGCGATTTCCTTAGTCGTTTTTATCTCGATGGGATTGTCACCTCGAAGAAAATGCCGTTTGGAAGCCCCCTCTTTGATCTCTCCAACCCTAGATTCCAAACAATCTACGAACTCTCGAAGGTTGAAACTTCCACTAAAGCCGGCTTCGACGAGAATCACCGACCTCTAGGAGGTGATCGACAAGACCTATATCCTCTCACTATTCAGAGAGGAAAATATCTCGACTATCTCACTGGAATCAAGGGTCTCTCCCAGACTCTGGAAGAAGAGAAGATCTGGAGCGCGACCGAAGCCTCACAGCTGCAGCAAGTCCCCAAAGTAGCTCATAACGTCATTCCCCAACTGCTACTGAGTTCAGACTTCCCACCGATTTACTTGATTCACGGCACCGCGGATAGCGTTGTCTCGATTGACGAATCGGAGGCGACAGATAAACAGTTGAGAATATTAGGGGTGGAGACCCACTTCGTTGCCTACGAGGGCGGCGAACACGGGTTTGATAACGCCGCAGGAACAAAAGCCCAACAGGGAGATCCAATCTATGAGAAACTCAAACCTTTGAAAGAGTGGTTGAGAGCGAAGCTCGAGTAAAATAACGGCCGTTTGTCGGAAAAACTGATCTTGTTTGGGACGATAAAATGTATCCTCTGTCGATCAATAAAATCAGATGCATATGGCTATTTCCATCTGAGATTGAAGATATTCCAGTGCCCTGTTTCAAACAAACCACAGCGCAGGAGCGTGTGACACGGCAATCGTTGAAGAGGCACCACTGTGCGATCAGGAAGCGTAGCGATCGAGGAGAAGAGCGAAATGGAATGGACTCTGGCAATGCCGATCGCTTCGTACAATCCTCAGGGGTATATAATACGAGATTGAGCCAGTGATTCACGAGGCTGGGGTGAGAAGGGGTGTTGCAGAAGCGAAGAAGAGGGAGATCTTCAGATCGTCGGCCAGTCGCGTGATAAGAGTTCGGAGCCGAGCACGGCCCACTCTATTCTGTAATTTCGGGGCAATATCGATGCATCAAAAAACACCCCGCAAAACTAATTGATTTCCTTGTAAATAATAATTTGCAATAGTACAGATGATAGACGTAGCGATGTACGTTTTTTGAAGAGATAACTGAGATCGTGGAGCGGAACTCAACCACGATATTACTTACTGTACAAGTTAGGTGCTCAAGGGTTAGAAAGGTCGAAATACAACATCCCCAAAGAAACCAGAAAACAGAAGAAAAAACATGTAATTGATTAAGTGAGATTAGACTTCGTCATTCACATCTTTTTCACCTGGACTGTAGGGATAATCTGATTTAGTGACCGATGATGCCAAGGAACCGGGTTTGAACGATTTGTCTTGACTCCAACGGGGAGCGGGACTGGTCACAGATCCAAGCTGTCAGGAGTACCATGAGATGGATCTTGATCGTCTGATGAAATAAGAGCGGGCCGGGACGAACCTCGTGGTCTTCCTCATCGGCATGACGCGCGCGAGTTGTATGAATGTGAACTGCGATATGAGACCGAGTCTGGGTTGATTCTAGAATGTCGTTGGTCTGCGCTCGGAGGGGGTTACGTGAGTTCAGGCTGGATAGGGAACATTAGTTTTCAACGACCATGTGCCATAAGAAAGCGTCGTACCCAGCAACGGTTGAGGCGGTGTAGAGTTTGCTGATACTGAAGTGAATAGCAATCCAGACCGCATTGTGGGGCATGAGAGCAGCCTAGGTGAAGACCGAAAGATGTCCAGCGGCCCGTTGGCAATGGAAAAAAGCACTTACGCAAAGCATAGCGGCTCCGGCAACTATACAAGTAGCGGCTCCCGACTGTATGGTGTAGCGAATCAGGGTAGCCAGAATAGCATCCATGCTGCAAGGATGTGAGATGTGAAATCTCAGAGAAAGCATCGACTACAAACTTGCTGAACCCAGTTCGGCTTCTGGCAAGGTAAATGCAGAAAGCCGCCGTCACAAATATGTCCGACAAAACGGCAAGGGCTAGACCAGTGGTGAAGAGCCACTGATATTTATCTTAGCAAACGATAGGAATGCCTCGTTTATGAGCAACTTACGTGCACAAAGTGTGACAGGTTCTCATAGGTCTTTTGCTTGAAACTGTTGCAAATTTAGAAACGCAGATGCGAAAAATGGATACTGCATACCATTGTGTGGTTGCGGCTGAATGATCGAACAGCGATTAGCAAAGAATGTCAGTGGGCACGAAAAAAAAGCCCGTACCCAGCCCAAACCCTTGAGATTATGACTTAGTGATGGCAAGGAAAATACCTAGGAGGAACTCACCTAGTCTCGCCGATGTCAAGAGAACGATGACACAAGGTATCCAAAAGATTGTGGGGTTTACTGGGCAAACGGTCGCATCAGCTATATTCACGGGGAAAGAATTTGACAAAGCGTACGGATGTATAACTTGCGCGCAAAGAAGCAGTGCACAATGAATGTGATCAAGGCCTGTATTACGATTGGTTAAACTTCGGGGGACGTTTACTCGCGAGGAGCTCCCACCGTAATAGCAACCGTGATCTAACATCCGTAATTGATCAGCAAACTCTGTTAACGACGCCAATGGTTACTCACAGCAATAGACCAGTTGATGAAGGCCAAGGCAGACGGGTTGGAATAATTTAGGACCTGAAAAAAATGAAACCTGATGGAGACGTCGCGTAAAATAAGGTTACCAAATAATAGTACATTCCATGCGACGCTAAACGTTGCTTCTTCAGTTTGTTACCTCACAACACTGAAACAATTACATACCAAATGCTATGTGCAGGGTGTCAAGGAACCTATACGCCCCACCATGAGAACAGGCACAAATGAGCGGGGAAACCACGGAATATTCACCAAAGGACGGCAACCTACGAAAAAAAAAAAGCACACGACGATGAGGGGTCGACGAGAAACGACGCAGAGACTTCAACGCACCAATAGCTTTATCCATTGCTCCTGGAAAGTCGATTGGGTGAAGTAGATATAGGTTTGGAAAGAGCTGGTTCCCCAAATTCTGATTTTTTCGAGGCGTTGTTAAGGAGAATGTCCCAAATAACTGAATAGAAAACTCTGCTCACGCCAGAGCAACCATATCTCCTATCAACAGTGCACCGACCGATGTCGAGAGCTGCAAATCGTCAGACATGTTTGAGAAAAGAGTGTCGGGTATTGGAGAGAAAGACTGAGGTGAGGGTGGGGATGAGAAACCCAAACGCAAGCCCAATCTGCGCCCATTTTAACCGCGAGAAGCTCTCGCCGACGACCTCCGGATTCTGAAGCAATTCAGTCTTCTAAACCAAATAACTGAGGAGGCTTCGAAAACGAGTGCGCCCCGGCTGCTCGGCTCCACATTCATCGCCGTCCGGCCGGATCGTGCCGCTCCTGGACTCAGGGACGCTGGGAACCTGCCGAGCCGGGAAAGAGGGTTTTCCTGCGCTCTGGGCCACGGGACTCATAAAAGAAGAACTCCCCAGCTTCAGAATAGGTATATACTTCACCACGCACCCAAAGGTTCCCATCTCTACTTGACCAAGAAAGAAATTTGAACTCAAGGTCTCTAACAGGAGAAAAATCTCCTGTGAAGCCTCCTAGACTTTTGATCACAAGGGCGCCCAGGTACAAGGGGCTAGACAGCGGAAAAATAAGAAAAAGGTTAATAAAATCGATCAGGTTCTGGACAGCACGTCACCGGGACGCTGCCCAATTGGCACTTGCTAAAAACAGCCCGAGAGCCGGAACTTGGACGAAAGAGAGACGCTAGGCGAGAGATTACGCTCGTTGAGGTCATTTCCCGGCCGACGAAACTATCGCCGCCACAGATACGGAAGCTTCATCTCGGATAGCGACTCTTCTCAATGCTTCCGGTTGCCATCAAATGGCGAATGCGGTCAAAATCTGTTTACGCGCCGGAAGTATACACCGTGAGACTGGCTGATCAGTACCAGTCTAAACAGAAAATCAGAACGACAATCGGCTAGATTGCACTTCTAATGTTGGGCGTACCGCAGCGGCGAAGCTTCAAAGAGTTTATTGTGGTACAATAACTGCAGGGCCCGGTGTTCCAAACGTACAATAGTGGTACAAGAAGAATGATAAGTTAAACATTCTACCCGTGGAAAACAATGACCCTCGTCGTGGATTGCTCAAAAGCAAGTAAATATTACCAAGTGAATATTATTATGTACGCCAAGAAGGGATGGTGACCGCTCGCGTGAACAGAAGTTCCAGAGCCGGAAGACGTTGAAAAGGTAAAGCGAGTAAGGAACGAATATAGATGATAGCGAAAGCATGAAGGCCACAGCGGGAGAGCAAAAGATGGACGAATGGCGGGACAGATCTGTTGGAGTTTACACTAGACCCTGGGGAATTTTGACTCCATGACCGTGATCGGAACCTGATAGACTCCGTAGGTGTGCGTGGTAGGTGTCCTCGTCATCATTAGAATCGCGGGTAGAACTCTTGACGGAGCCAAGCTAATGGAGACGCCCGCCTTGAGTACATACGCTCTCAGGGAGATACAATTTATCGATCTCACCTCGAATGATGGTTCAACATGTCGAGCCCTTTCCGTGGAGATATGAATAGCCACTGGCGAGATATTCTGTTTTTCCTGGTCTACGACCTGGACTTTCAAAGGGTTGCGCGAATTAAGACTAGTGAAAGAGTTAGCCATGTGTGCGTGCTGTACAAAGCAAGACATACCCGGCCACGGTTGAAGCGGTGTATAACTTGCTGATACTAAAGTGAACTGCAATCCATACAGCATTGTGGGGCATAGTGGCGGCCTATGTGATTCGTTGGTTAATGTCTCCGAGACTTCAAAGAAGTGGTACTCACGCAGAACATAGAGACCGCAGCAACGATCGCCGTCGCTGCGCCAGACTGAATGGTATAACGAATCAACGCAGCCAAGACGGCGTCCATGCTGAAAGAGAAGGTCATCTGATCAGCTACCGATCTTGAAGTCTCATAGAGCCACATACCTAGTGAACCCGGTCTTGCTCTTGGCGAGATATATGCAGAAAGCCGCCGTGACGAAAATATCCGATAGCACCGCGAGTGCGAGGCCAGTAGTGAATAACCACTGGACAACAGTCAGACCTAAGCTATTGGGATGCAGATTTCGGCTACATACCCGAACATAGTGTGATAAATTTTGAAAAGTATGTTGCTTGAAACTGGCGAAAGAAAGTTCAAATTTGGGAAGTAATCTCGGACGGTGGACACACCATTGAGACGTGGAAGCTTTTTTCCATCAAGGGATCATCAGAGACCCAGTCGATAACATGAGATTAGACTCTCACCTAGGCCGAATCCTGGGGAAAAATGTGAGTTTTCAGTGCGAAACAGATCAGTGGCACTACGCTTACCTAATCTCGCTGACGTCAAGAAAACGATGCAGGCGGGAATCCACCAAATGTTTCGATTTACTAGAAATCATTTACTTGAGATGACGCTCAAGTAGGGATACACCGGACTCACAAATGTAAAGTTTACGGGCGAAGAAACAATGTACGATGAAGGTAATGAAAGCCTGCGACGGCCGTGAGAAAAGATCGGCTAGATAAGATCAAGGGACTTACAGTGATCGCTATAGTGAGCTAACCAGAAGCTTGATGAGATACGAGAATTGGGTGCATCATCCGAGGAACTTACGGCGATCGACCTGGGGAAGCAGATGGGTGAGATGTCGGCAATTAAAGAAGTTCGATGCGTACCAGTTGATGTAGGCTAATGCACCGGGATTCATGTAGTTTTGTACCTGATCCACATTTAGGCGAGTCCATCGAGCTGAAGACCGAAGGAACTGACAAGATAGAAATACATTCCATGGGACGCTGTGTCAATATATTAGCTCCGCGTCAGTCTTGAGTAGGGGTTAGCTCACCGAATGCAATATGTACTGTATCAAGGATCCTAGCGTAGATAGTAAGAGAGAGTTCTATTTAACGGTGTTCTTTGAATTCACCATAACACGGCAACCTAGACGGTGTACTGGGTTAGGATCAACTACGGGAGAATAAGTTGAGGTGGCGTACCAACAGCTTGATCCACTGCTCATCGTATGTAGACTGGGTGAAATAGATGTAGGTCTGGAAAGAGCTCGTTCCCCAGATCCTGATGGCGGCTCGGTCTCAACTCGGGTCTTTCTCGAGAGCGGGTTGGGGAGCGGGACTCACGCTAAAGCTATCATATCACCAATGAGCAAGGCCCCGACTGAAGTCGAAAGATGGAGATCCGTAGGCACCGTGTAGGTTGGAGGAGCAGACATGCTGGAAAATGAAAGTAGAGGGGTGGCGACAGGAGCAGGAGAAGCCCATAGAGGTCTGAGACAGTTAAGAGGAGTGCTGCAGGTGAGTGCGGCTTGAATTCACTTTCCATAGTAGGAAACGGATCACGAGCTAGACGGGTTGGGCAGTGTGCCAGGATAGTCAGATCAAGAAAGCGGGGTCAACAAGTCCTAGCGCTGGCAAAAAGGTGATCGAGGCCGCGGCTGACCGGGAAACGTGAGTTTGATCTTGATGGTCGGCAAACAAAGAAACTCGACCAGCAGATTTTTGAGTCATCAGATGCAACAGACAACGAGTCGTACAACTCGACCAGCGAATATTCGACCGACAAAATCTTTGAAAACGGGCAGAACGCTCTGTGTTGCAGGTTCAAACAAGAAGTTCACTTGTGAGAACTGTCGGCCCCGGACAGGCTTGCGACCCTGAAAAGAAGCGTGTCGCCTTCGGATGCAGCCGTGATCACCCTGGGCTATCCCACAACCAGCAATGCGCTGAGGACGGCTATCTGTCCTGCATAAGCTGCAATCTTTGTTCGACTATCTTTGAGTCAACATACCGACGGTCAGATGATCAGCCCTATAGACCCCAAGAGCGGTGAATAATTAGAATGGGTACGCTCCCTACTCAGTCGGACTCAGTCAGGAACTGACCATGGGAGCTCTGCCAACATTGGTGAATTGGGCACTCCGACTGTGGTCTCATGGTCTCTCACAGTACGTGACAGGAACTCTGCTTGAAGCTGCGAGCGCTTTCGTAGAGCAACCAGACGAACGGAGCTCTACAAATCCCAACCGGCTCTTCGCTCCTCACCCCGTTCACTCAGCAGGCACCTATGTGTATTGGAAAGGAAAAGAATAATTCTGGACCCAACGCACTGGGTTAATCTTACGCAACACGATTGCGAAAATCGCTTTCCATACGTCATCTCACAAGGGTGAAGGCCCCCTAAAGGTCATGCTTCCTAACATTTTCAGTCCCCTTGCCCCAAATCTTCGGCAGTCAGGCGACACACAATCCGTTGCACAATAAGGTCCCGATCACATTGAACTCATGTCTTGAGATAAGCCACACTTCCTTTCATTTCGGCCTGATAGACCTTCCAGTCCAACATCGAAACGGCAGTTCGTCCTCAATCGGCGAGGTGGGAGCACAACACCTCAGTTAAAGCTTCTTCTCTTCTCGCTGTTCCTCATGAAACCTGTCTGAAGGCGAGAGGCAATGTGGCATGGACGGTGTACCTGAGACTCACGTCAGCGAAAATTTTCGTGATCCTAACGGCGCCTTTGGATCACGCTGTGATCTGGGGATTACACCATTTCTTGCCGCCAAGTCTCATACTTTCTTGATCTAGCAATATCTACCGTGCCTTATGGGAGGAGCCTGCCGCACAGCCTACTCGTTTTTGTCTCCGAAAAGCTCAAGCTCCATCGCGGGTCTGCCAGTGTTTGCACAGCCTACAATACGTAAACTTCGTTATGCTTTATGGGACAATTGTCTAGGATACCAACCCGCTTAACAGATCAGTATCTTCATAGCCTCAATCATCGGTCAATCGCAAAGACGTCCTCTGGTCGTTCAGTATGGTACGACGCCGTTCAAGAGTCACACCCACCTGGGAATTAGGGACCAAGAATCGTACGCTGGCGAATGGAATGCCGTGCACAGTGTGAATTCACAGTACCTTGCCATCAAGGAGACAATACTCCTATTTGTCGGGCATCAACATGCACCACCAATAGAATAGCTCAACTTCGATTTCCCAATCGGAGCATCGAACCCTTCCTCCCATTGTACAATGTTCCAAACATAAGAATACACGAGTTTATCTATTTCCTGTTCCAGACCTATAAAGCAAGAAAAATATCAAGAAAGAAAAATACTACTATGCTGCAATGTCGATATCATCGATTTCGTCAAATAGTGGGTCCACAAGATCTCCGCTCGTCCAAATCCAAGATGATAATAAGATCGAGGACGTTATTCAATTGGAGGAGCCATCAAGGAAAGGCCCCATAATTATGTCAGATCAATAACCTCTGAGGTCGGACTCCGTTTACGAGCAAGGGCACTTGGCATACTCTTATTCGAGGTAGTGCGCGCGGTAGCTGGGCGAGGCTTTATTGGGCTGTCATCGCTCGATATTGAGATGATAGACAGGTCCGCGAGATGCGGCCTCACTCCCTGTCCTTTGCCTCCTATCTCTCGACGAGGAGAGGGCCTATATGGCGATGGCGAAACAGGCCGACTCGGCCGAACCGCTGGTTCAACATCTGAGCTGGATGAGGTCTCATCGTCCAACGAGACAGGTACTCGAGGACTTTTATGTTTCTTCTCCTTTCGAGGTGATTTCTTCAACCGGAGGTCAAACGACTCGGTGCTCGAGGACCCAAAACTATTCTTTCGGGTGTGCTTGACGCCTCGAGGTGACGGCGTGGTTAAGACCTTCAAGCGCGTAGGAGAGTCCTCTCTCCATAGTGGCGCAAATTCGCCATCTTCGTCGTCTTCAAAGGGGCTGCGAGATTTCGTTTTCGACTCACGAGTAGCGTTATTGCCCTTAGCGGTATTGAATAGAGCTTTGTACTTCTCGTCCAGGCTGTCGCTCCCGCTATCTTCCTCCAGAGCTTGGGCGAAAAGCTTTTGGCTGTGCGTGATCGAGCCCTTGACAAGCTCGGAAGTAACGCTACTGGACTTCGGCCCTGGCTTTGCTTTAGATTTCGCTTGACCATCAGGAACTTTGGCTGGAGCCGATTTAGTGGGACGCGGAAGCGCTGGTCGCGCCGAAGAAGGTTTAGATTTTGGAGCGGCCGAGATGGGCTTCGTGGCCCGAACCTGCTTTTCAGCAAGTTCCAGAGGAAGGACAGGTGCTGCTCCTTTGCGAACGAGACCGGTAGTGCTGTCACTGTCTGAGAAGTTCGCTGTGCCTGAGGTCATGTTACTCTTAACCTTCGACGGCGCTTTGACTTTAGACGTTGGCGCCTTGGGTTCGTCGGCCGCCTTCTTCGCCTTCGCCGTTGCAGCAGGCTTCTTCTTCTTGTCGGCTTTCTTCAACTTGCGATTGTTGAAGTCGTCCACGACGCCTTTTTCCACAGGATCGACCATGAGGGCGGGCATCCACATGCGAAATGTGCTGTCAGGATCCTCCCATTTGCCTTTGCGCTTCGTCCCCTTCCCGTCTTCTGCGTCGCTGTTTGCTTCGCCATCTTGGTCAATGTCGCCGGAAGCGAATAGACCTTCGGTGAGAGGCGGTCGAATGCCGCGAACGCCAGCTTCGGCAGCACGAACCATAGCTCTTGGATCGATTTCCAGGCGGTATTCCAGAAGCATATCCGTAGAGGCATGAGTCCGTTGCGAATGTATGCTCGTGATCATCGGTGCATCGTCCTGCTCAGGGTCGTCAAGGTCTCCGGCCTTTTTGGAGGGCGAGTCCAGTGCAAGAGAAGCGAAGTGCTTCCTGATCATGGAAGATGGCGTTCCTGGTTGGAAACGCTCCTTTTCCCCATTCTTCCGCGGTGTCACGGGCGATGACAATAGTGCTCTGCGGTCGAGCTCAATGACACTTCGCCGAAGACTGCGGCAGATTATTCCGGGCCACAGAACAGTCCTGAATCGCTTGACGATAACTTCTTTCACGCCCCATTCGAAATAGAGTTCGCAACACTCCGCGATCTTTGAAACGCTAGGCTCCCTTTCCCAAGTGATTTTATTCACTTTCCGGCCTTCGGTTTCTGATGTGATAGGTTTCACGTAAGACATCAGAATTTCGATGTTTGGAAAGTCGTCAGTTATGGTTTTTGCGACGGCGACTGCTTTTCGCTGGAGACAGCCAGATTCGTTCGTTTTGAGCTCGTGGATGAGGTCCGAACGCCATTTTTCCAGGAATTTAGGAAGGTCGTCTTTCGAAAGTTTGATGGCTGCTTCATATAACGCATCGCCAAGGCCAGCACGCGCGAGGCCATGTGCAATTTTAGGACCACATCCTGTGACGCCAGCCTTGCACAAACAAATTAACAATCATAAAATCATACGCTCAAAAGAATCTTACGGTATGGTAATCTCCACCGCTAAGTAAACCAATCAAGATCAGGCCGCCGATAGTGAGGTCAATTTCAGGCATAGAGGTGATGTCTTTCATGCTATAAGTCATGGTGTGGTTTCCGTCGTTCTTCCCGGCGGCATTTTCTAACGATGCTGAATTATTGCCGGTCAGTGTCGCGCTCGAGCTATATTCACCTGAGCACATTGACGTATCTGATGAAGTCAAATACTGACTTTCGAATGACCATGGTGGCACCGAAGAGAAATGTGTCGACGTCGTCCGAAAGGATACTGTCAATGATCCCGATACGATTCAGATAAGCCAGCTCGGCCTCAGCTTCGCCTGGAGCCTTCGGTGAATTAATAAAAGCAAGGAATGTGAGATAAGAAACGTTGAACTCACCGTGATCCACTCAAACCCGAAAGCCACTACAATATTCTTCACACCCTCAGTCAGCCAGTGACTGTTTCCGCTAATTTTCTTCCCGCGTTTGACACTGGGACGCTTTGGACCATCAAATACGAAGACCGGGAGGAAAGGCACGGTCAGAAGTTTCGCACAGCGGAAGAATAATGTTCGGAGCTCTGGATTCTCTCCCTGCACTGAAGTCAGTCTCGTCCTCGTCCTCGTCCGGTGGCACGATGCTAGAATACCTCTCTTCCATAGTTGGCGTGAAAAAACCAGATGCTGGATGCCAGACTTAAATTCGACGCGCAAAATCACAAGAGCAGTGCGCACCTCGCGTCTATACCAATTCTGAGACCTCGTACTCCATCCTTGTTTCGCTGAAAACCATCTACCACTGCTAGCTCGGTCAAAGACCGCGTTTTCGCTGCGGGACGAAGTACCTATGTGATCAATTATTATTAGAGGTTTTTAGGTTGGAAAGGAAGACTCACATCCCACAGGCCCGCGACACCCATCCCTGAACTTGGATGGACGCGGTCACGGGATCAAAGTTGAATTACTCGATGCGGAGTTTCAATTAAAATCCGCGCTTTTATTCAACGGCGCCATCTGCGTACGCTCTACATCGCCATGTTAGGAATTAAATCAGGTATCTCTCTTCAATACAATGAGATATCAAGTCCGCCCATTAGGTTTTAATGTCTTCTCTTCCAGTTCTACCAATTCTCGCCACGACTTCCACTCGGCTCCTAAAATTCTAAGACCGTGTTCAATAGCCAGGGTTGTATACTTCAGCGCCGTGTGCTTATCCTCAATCTCCGCATACGCTCTAGCAGCGTATGCATAAGATTCTGGTAAAAGCGTATACAAGCGTTCCATCTCCACAAGATGAACAAGTCGTTCGGCGATTGCGGGTTTATCGGCCGGGAGAAGACGATTGGAATCCAGCATTCGCAAAGAATCATTGAGCATCACGAGTCGGTTATCAGATTCTTCTTGCAGATAGGAAGGGAGGGAGCACAGTGAACATGCACAATCAAATCCCCAAGTGGACTTGAGACGTGATTGGCGTTCACGGCTGCTGAAATCGCCTCGAACGTAAGATATTGTCAGCTGTAGAAAATGAATTCATGAGTATCTAATTGATAGAGGTGGCGTCTGACCTCTTCGTCCTTTTCGATCCGCCGAGCTGCATGAAGCGTCATGGTAGCGGTGTCTTCTGACCAGTTGTATTCAAGACTTTAGAATAAAAGTCCGTGAGATTTGAAGGCTACAAGGTGTAGGAAAGCTCACTTGGGACGACAGTCATGATTGAGTCTTGCAACAGCAGGGAATAATCCGTGGAATGTATCTTCTCCATCAAGGTTGATGTTGAAGGAATTTGAGTCGAAGCGAGAGTCCACAGGATCAGCGTGTTCATGCCATCCGGAAAGTTGCATGAAGGACTGATAACTCTCTTCAGGGAGGCTCGCTGCTAGTTCCCGGCGAAGCGAAATAATCTCTTGAGGGGAATACTCCGATTTGAGTTGAGCGTCGATTAGGATGAGTGGACGTTCAGGTAACAAGATCTCTCCAGGGAATATGACCCGCGAGGCTGCGAGTCCTTTTCCCTTTCCTGGTACGTCCACCTCGGCAAAAGATGGCTTCATCGTTGCACTGGATGGCATGTGCGCGAGGTATGGGTTGCTAGCCCATAAGGCTAAACGCTGCCATAAATACTCATGCTTTTCCTCAAGAGCTAGGATGGAGATGCCCCTAGCGTCGAAGGTGTGAGAATAGAGGATGCAATATCGGGAGCCTGAGAATCCCTCCTTGCAAAGTCCTTTTGATAATTTATGAGTCGTTAGGCCAGAGACAATTGATGTTATAGAAGATCCAGGAGATAGAGATTGGAAGGAGACGGTGTAATTTGCATACACCAGGGCTGCGAAGAGGATGACAACTAAAAGAGTGTAAGGGAACATGATGGGGCCTATGCGTTATAGCATGTGCTATAAACGATGTGCGCTTTTCACGGGCGAGCTCTAGCTGAGCGTCAAGCCTCAGAATGCCGTAGACCTGCCAGCTCTCGGTCAACAAAGCTAAAGCAAGCTGGACAGCGACAACTGCAAGAAACGTTCCGAATTCCGAAATGAACGGCGTTCTCGGCTTACCCTCGGCCCGTGCAGTTACGTCCATTCCCCCGCAGTGCGAAGATGGACCAGCGCCGATCCTTCCTTCCTATTAGCTCATCCTCCAGTGTTGACGAATTTTCGTCGTATTTTCTTCAAGGTCCGGTCCCTCGGTAAGGCTCGAGTCTTTGAACCCGCGACTACATGATGGGTTCTCTGATTTCCACATTGCACTCAGGCATGCACACGAGAATCCATTCCATTGTCGAGTCGCAGCACCATGGACAGATCATACGTGGATCTCGAGTCCAAACTCCTCGCATGTCCCTCCTCCTCCACCCAGTCACGGACAGCTTCAAATTCTACCCGATGGGGGTTTCGGGAGGTTTGATTTCGCCCGCCATCCTCAACTCTATGACCGACAATTGCCTCACCTGCCATTGATACCCAAACGAAATGCGACCTTTTACGAATTTCATTCGCCACACGCTATGTTCGATCCCCTGCCTGATGCCAGCTTCAGGTCTGTCGAATCGGGAACACAAGGTCTTTGCACAGGCAAACTCACCCCCGAATTTGTCGACATCATCGCACAGGACGTCGAGACCATGGCCTATCACGTGGAAAAGGAAATTCAAACCTGGCGAACAGACACTCACCTGACCACTGTCGCTAATCATGCACGCAAATTATCTGCGCTCATGAATCACTGTCTCCATAGACTCCAGGCTCTTTATATGTCGGTCCTCGACGCTAGAAGCACTCTCGGTGACTGCCAGAGGTGCTGGCTTGAGCTTTACGCTCTGCGATTATACATGCATTTATTTGGGACAGATTCGCCTCGGAATACTCAGTCTCCCAAGCACACATTAGCCGTCTCGACACTCGGCGCATTTGTCGAGAACGAGCGTGACCTCCACACACTCTATGACCTAGGATGTCCAGTCTGGTTCATTCGCCCACTCTCTGACCTCTTCTATCCCTCTAGCATTTACACCGCGATCATCACCACCATAGACCTCGAGCCAGATACATCATCGCAGGTAGATCGCCAAAGCAATCATATCCGTGGCGGAAATCGCCACTCGTACATCCTAAGTGGTCATTTAGCGCCACGGGATGTTCGCGACGCGATTCATACGAACGCCTGGAACCGTGGTTCTTCTTCTCACACCCCAGCTTCTGCACCCAAGGTCGCCCCTACCCGAAGGGGAGGTTCTGATGCTAAATGTAAGTATTTCTTCTTGAGTGTATACAATGTATCTTCCCGGTCCTAACTTTTAATTATAGACTCCCCGTCTCCGCAGCCATCATTCTTACCCACGCCGCTTCCACTGTGGAATGACGCACTCACCAGGCCCGCGGTCAAATTCACCGGCGATAGCTCAGATCCCAAAGCTACTTACAGCGTCCCGCACCCTTCCTGGTTCACCATCCTCAACGAAGACAAACAACGCCGTTATTTCGTTAATTGGCTCACCGTTCGCAAAGCCTGGCTGCATCGAATGAGCACACCCCGTGCCAAACCATTGACCCCTCGCATGTGGAAAGACTTTCTCAGCCACGGTACCGAAAGAGGGCCTCTAGACCCAGCTCAGAATCGGCTACCCAAGTCCCTCGATAAGCTTAAAGCTGTACGAAACGCCAAAGAGATAAGGTCGGCGGGGCGTCTCTCTGCGCGGCAGCAATCCCAAAAATATTTTCTGGAGATGATCCCGAACGTACTATCGTTTCAAGAAAGTACCTCTCTCCGTTGGCTTGGTGCCCCCCTTTTCTCGTCTGACCCAACGCACGACTGCTTCGTGCGTCGGCAGATTTTGGCAGAGATCATTGACATTGGTTTCCATTCCGATCTCCTACATCTCGACAAAATCTTGCTTCCGAGTCTCCCGGAAACGCAACGACAACAGCGATTCTCGGAGCTATGGCAGTCAATGGGCAGAGACCCTCGACGCGGGTATCAGAGTCCTCCGACCTCTGCTATGCCATCGCTTGGAAATCCCATTTGGCATCTCAAAGTGCCAGTTTTGGAAGCTCTCAGACAGATCATGTGTGAATGGCCCAACCCACCAGCTCTGCTCCTTCGCTCGATTTCTGCGGTTTCCGAGTCAGACGCCGATATCAAGCATGTGAATCAGCTTCATGCGGAGATTGCCACATTTTATATATCCACATTCACAAGACAGTTACGTCGAGAACCATTCATTCCCACCGTAGCAGTAGTAGACGTCGAAGTACAGCAGTAGTACAAGCCGCTCTCAGGTCGAGATACATAGAAGACCCGGACCTTCTTTCTCCATCACCATGAACCATATTCATTCATATAAAGTACCCACTCGCACACGGCGAAAAGGCCAGCGTAAGATGAAGTTGTCGAGCCTGTTCTGCAAAGGCGCCGGTCGGGATCGGCGATCTCGGCCCGCGAATTCTCTGATCCTCAGTCCATCCTTAACTCAGAAAGCTCTTTGTCCGACGTTGGCTGGTCAAGAAGTATGCAACACCATGGCCGCAGCCTGTGTTCGTGGTCTAAGATGACACTTGTACTTCTTGGGGTGACTACGATAAAGTTAGCATCGTCACAAACTTACAGAGAATGACACTTTACCTGACCAATCCAGGCTCGTATTCAAGATCAGGTAAGATAGCTTCTCCTTTGTCGTCCAAACATGGTGATATCTCAAACACAGCCAGGAATGTGGCAATGGTGATCCACATCCATGCAGTTGCAAAATGACGGCCTGGGCATATCCTAGAACATCGATTGAGCAACTCGACTAATGAAAACCATTGCTTTATTAGGGATACCTTCGCCCAAATCCAAAAGCAATCTGTTCCGGATTTCTGACGTCCTCTCTAAGTGAATATCGATTCCCCTCAGATTTGAGGAAGCGTCGAGGAGAGAACCGAAGAGGATCTAGAAAGTCGGTTGAATCGTACATCATCCCTCTAGTGGACATTTGAACATCGAATATCAAAGGTGCTTCGTGCTCTCACATTAAATTTGGGAAGATCATTGAGCCTGAGGCTATGGACATGCCCCGGTATTCGTCATCTTGTATGACACAATGAGGTACACCTGAAGTGCTTCATTTACTATACCCATTCTATCATATGACAAGGATCATACCTCCTGGAAGAACGGGTTTCCATCTATACTCCCTGGTCAAGCATTTTTTCATCGATAAGTAACGTCTGGGACGAACCTCAACACTTCTCTCAAGATTGCCTCAACATATGGCAAGGACGCTCTATCTTCAAAAGTTGGCAGCCTCTCCCCTTGAAGCAATTCGTCAATGGTCTTTTGCGCTTCGAGCTGAATTTCTGGATGATGAATCATGGCAATAATAAATGTATCGATGCTTGCTACAGTCTTGAGGCGCCGAATCAGTGTCGTAGAGGCCCTCAATATTTAGAATGTTTACTGTGTCTGCCCCAGCTGCAACGTTCTGATTAGCTTGAGTTTGATAGAAGGGGGTTTAAGTACAGACCGAGATAAGTCATAGCAAGGCTTCCGTTGATTGCTTCCTCGTGCTCGACTCTACCATCGGGTTTCAAATTGGCTTCAATGAGTGAAGTAGCCATGGATGGTATTGCCGTTCCTTTAAACTGTGAACTAAAGTGAAGCCACAAGGATAATTGAGAGAGAAGGATGCACAAACAAAATTTCGCTTGACAACGTCATACGGCCTGGTTGTCGCCTCCCGAGTAGCTTCCTTGGTCGCAGCCATGTTACGAACAAACTTTTTGCCCCAAATTTGGAGGGGTAATTTGCCCACTGCAAAACATAGCTGAGTCTCTTCGGCACTTTACGATGAAAATTTTGAAAGGCGTACATATTGGCCATATGTCAATTGGGTGGATACCAGCGGCGCCAACAGACTCCAGTTCGTGTACTGCTTTATCCGCGTTGACAATCCACTGATCGTCGTCCTCGACCACTATCTTTCGTGAGTGTTCCATTTTTTTCTAGATCTATACACAGAAATAGTGGACACACCTTCATGTCCGTATGCCAGCTTCATTATGTTCGCTCCAGAGTACCTGTGACAAAATAAATCGGAATATTGAGGCTCGATAGCAATATACAGACTTCACCTTCGATTATATGATTGTATTTTCATCGGTTGGTCCAACGCAGAGCGAGCAAATGCAAGTGCATTTCGGCTTAACATATGGTAAGTCTTGTGTGTAGCCGTAGGGTTGAAGAATTGGTTGATCATTCGGCGTTTCAAGTGAAAGTTAGGCCCGTATGGCTCGGTCGATACCGCGAAGCTCCAGCCGCCACTGCAAAACAGTGCAAATTGACACTCTATTTTCAACACTGGTCGTCGCATACTTAGCAGACAAACTCACTGTTTTCGGATCACCTCCATCCTAGGACGGTCTGAGTAGATTGCACTACGCTTGTGCATTAACTCCAAGGCGTCCTCGCAAGAATTGACGATTACAATTTTCATTCCCAAGGCCGTAAGAGAGTACACGTTGCCTGGTTCCGAATGGGGGTCAGTGGCTACGGTATTTCATTGCGCAAGAGAGTTGAAGTTTTCGAGACGAACCATGGGTAGATGCCCACTCCATGAACTTCAACCAAGGCCTCACCAGCGGGATTTGGAGCGCATTTCCAAGAAATGGGAGGCCCTTTGGACCAGGAAGTTGGGATAGTCGTTTTCTCGAACGAAGGCCATAATATCGCAGAGAAAATATGCAAGTGACAACGAGGACTAGCCCATAGAACCATCCGTGGTTAAGGTGAGTCTGAAGAATATTATAATTAGTGACCAGGAAGACATCGTTCCTGGACAAGTTCGACAGAAGATCCTTGGGAGAAGAGTCTTCCAGGGAATGTTCCATTTGCCTGTACAACGCCTGATCAAAGCTTAGTGAGTCAACGTCGAGTACAGTGCCAGGTGCAGAGCAGCGACTCGTCAGAGGGGCTGTCTTGACTCTTGAGATCTTGAGAGTATTGAAAACTTAGCCCTTTGCTGATTGTATTGACCGCCCATCTCTTCGTACAAACGTAATCGGCTAATCGACTACAGGGTCGCGTACACTGTAAATCAGTTCTGGCCAGTTGTAGTACATATTCAGCTTAGCGGCCACCCAATTTAGGCAGCTTGGCATCATTCAACTGGAACACTAGTATACTGAGAAAGGCAATTCCGTGCTCTTGTCCGGTCGCCGACTGAGCAAGTGGCAACCACGGTGGCAACTCAGCACGAGAGTTAGTGCTGTAATCTACATAGTAAAGATTGTTTTGGAAAAGATTTCAAGCGCGTTGCACATCTACGGGTGCTATCTCATGCCCTTCTCGAGTTCTCAGTGCAAGCCCGGTAGTCCGGCGCCTTGTGCAAACGAGTAGAAGCGCGGAATAGCTCGGCACACGCTGCTTCGCATGTACCCCTACACACCGTCTGCAACCCAAAGCTAACTAAAAGAGCCATGGCTTATAAGGAAAAGTGGAGGCATGGCCAGATAGTGCAATGAGAACACAAAAGCTCTTTCAGTCCAGCGGAACCCATTGTGATTTCGTCTCAGCAGAAATCCGGCACATCGGCGGCGACGAAGAGACTTCAAAATTCGGGGATGGCTTCAGGAGTCCGTCGCAAGTAAATATGGTTCCCTTTGGGTCTATGACTGCAAATTCAGAAGTTTTCCTTAGAGGGTCTTTGTCCCAAACATACCGAATTTGAACCTGGCCGCTCATTGGACTGGTTAGTGACTCCGGATTAATCCCAGTAAACCGGAAGGAGAGATTGCGGCATCTTCTGCGCGAATCAATCCCTCACGACCTGTTTCCATTCCCTTCTCTGTGGTTTTCACATCAACGCGTCTTAGTCTCGACATTGTTTCATCTTCCGCGGCCTTTATGTCCTCTGAGGGAACTGTGTCGGCTATTTCTTGTTTTAAGGCGAGGTAGGACGCCAAGGCATCATCGTCAGCGTCCACGGGGTGTGGCTCCCCGCCGTCAGCCAGAGCTTCCAACCTCTTCAGTTTTTCCAGAGCCAATAGTCCCTTTTGCTGCTTGTTTTTCCTCCCAGACTTTCCTTTTTCTAGTATCGGGACCTTTTTCAGAATACTATGGGGAAGTTTGACAGGGGAAAACGGTTCCAAGTCAGAGGCGGGGATTATGTAGAACGCGTGCGATTCGAGCAGGCGGCTGAGCACATGGATCACATAATGCGTCAGATCCGATGATACCAAGGAAGGCAGCGCATGCAAACTGGCATGATAGTCTATAAGAAAATATTCTGTCAGTACACCTCAGGGGAGCTCGTGATTTTCGCACCTATTGGGATAGAAATATGATGCTGTCTCCAGATCTTCGGCGATGCAACACTAGGTTGAGTGAAATATAGGGTATACAGGGCAAATAATGCGCCTATTTGATACAAGACTCCATTCGCATTTTCATGAAACGGAGGGCAAGCGATGTGCGCTGTTGGTAGGCTCAGCTCGCGTGAGGGAGGACGATGGTGGAACAAGACTCACTAACGAAGATCCTGAAACACGTATCTAGGAAGGCCTCCCTTGGAGCATCCGTGAGTTCTTTCAGATGTATCCAGTTCCATCCCTTCTGTCTCCAAATGTCCTTGAAAATGTCGAACGCGTGTCTTGGAGGAGGTTTCAGCGTGTATTGATCGTGAAATGTTCTCAGCAAGTCAACCAAATCTTCTGTGAACGCATCGACAAAGAGCGACGAGTAATAGTATTTCGGATCTAACAGAGGGACCAATGGCTGGACAGAAGGCTGGACGAGATGAGACATTCAATGTCCGGCGTCTCCGCCAGCTTGAACGTCGATGCCTTCCAATTGTGCTTCAGCCAGCCTTATCAGTGTCTATTGCACCGATGATCCTCCCTGCACAGGATGATCAACCCCTATTCCTATTACGATGGCCACGAGGAGTCAGGCACCCAAGCTAGCCAATAAAAACTTGGTTGCGCCCATGTCTTCGCCAGCGGTGTACGCATTACTGTCCTGCATTTCTAGACAAATACTACAATCATGCCTCAGTGTGAGTAACGAAGCCATACTCGAATAGGCTTGTGAGCGCTGATACATATGCTCCGTAGTGATTAGGCTCGCGATGTTGCTGCCGGCATTCGTGTTTCTCTTGCTTGCGGCTGTGGGGTATCCGCCGATAGATCGCTTTCCTCTGACGAAGACCGTTTTCCCCAACGCATCAAGTCTACCATCTGTTGATGGAGTCGGCCCAGTGACCGAGCTTGGAGTGAGGAGACATCTGTACCTGACTGCACGACTCACCGACGCATTGCGTACAGGTTGGCATGTGGTATGTTTATTCCCTTCAAGCGCGATCCATCTCTAATACAACTTGTTCTGACAGGGGGCAGTGTACCATAGATACCGCTGGACATAGGAGTTGCCGAGGAGAGTCCCAAGTTGTGTACAACATTGGTGCGTTTCTATGCTTATCTCTTGGAATGCACCGACGAGCAAGCTTGATCAGACCTCATTTCTTCTTCGAATGAAACCGTTAGCGTCTGTGTCAATCAGAGGGGCGAGGTCGAAGCTCGTCCTATTGCCCTCCTCTCCCTATTAGTCGGCATCATTGCCAGCCTCGCGTCTGACGATCGCGAGATCAACCGCTGTTCTCTTGGCATGTCTGTCGCTGGCTCGTTCGCCGTCTTCATGACCTTCTTGTTCGATGTGATGTTTTTCTCCTCCATTGGCAACGAAATGCATGCACTGCATGACTTTTCAAAAACCAGCTTGGGAGGCGGTGAGTTGTTCTGCTGTTTTCTTACAACCTTCGTTGATCGGACACCCCTTCAGCTTTTTGGCTGAACTTCGCGGCGATGCTGTTGCTACTAATGGATGGCATATATTCTATCAGGCTTGCGATCGCGCAATCGAACCGTTAAAACTATTCTGGTAGTCTTCTCAGGTGTTGTGTTGTGTTCCATCTTCTTTGGCATTGTTCAATATATTCACTTTTCTCGCGGTTTCCTTGTGCTTCATTATGCTTCGTTGTGGACCGAAACTTTTGGGTTACATGCTGCTGACTACAAGGGGATATCAACGCTGACCAGAAAAGGAAAATAAAATGCAGAATGACCATTCCCGAGTTCCGACTTCAACTTGTATTGTTGACAGTAACCACGCAACAATATCCAGTGTTATGGAGCTTGAGGTCGATACAAGCCACTCAAGTAAGCAACAACAGTGGCACAGTGGTGCATGGGCTATTTAAATAGCATCATTCCACCGGCTGGGCCAAACATCTCCTTATCGTTCTCTCCTTCCACTGTCTTATTCGCTCTGATCACTCACTGTCTTTAACATGGCCGTACTCATGAGTTCTGGTAACTCCGTAATTTTAGACACGCTGTCTGTTCCAGAAAGTCGAAGAGGAAGTTTGGTCTCGTTGAGTGAGCTCCAAGCTTGTCGAACTCCTGCTCTTCCCGTCATTCTCGAGGTAATATTGAGAATCTCAGTGGCATATACAGTGATCTCATCCCACTCGTCAGTTCCGAGAAAAGGGAACCTCTCCTCTCGTACACAGGCAGCTGCCGCAAAACGCATCATATATTGTGATCTCGGGGATGACGAGTAAACAAATCCAGAGTCAAATTCGTGTCTTGGTCTCTAAATTCTTGAACGTATGTGACTTTGCCACGTCTGCTATTGAACCTGGACTGATACCTGTTTTTTCAGTTGAATTATGGCCCCCACATGGATGGCATCTGGTACGATGGCCCACTCCCGATCATTGACCTTCGAAATATCGTTCTCTTTCGGTACAAGAGGCTCACAGATGGGTCCCTGCACGTCAATTTCGGGAGTCAATGATATGGCGCACGTCAGGCTTCAGCGTTCTCTTCATTCTCCACGAAGGCCACTTCGGCTCCCTATCCCGTAATACACAGAGAAGCATGGACCAGGATGTACTGGATACGACTGAAGTTATGTCATTATAGTTGTAAATTCTCACCCTCGTTTCTACGAGACACTCTTGTCAAAGAGTTTAGGCCAATTTCGCCTTCAACCAATACTCCACGGGCTTCAGTTCTTCATATAGAGGATCTCCATCGACAACTTTGCACTCTGCATCAAACCCATGTTCTCCTCCTTCGTGAGCGATGAACTGCGTTTCAACTCCCAAGTCCTTCAGCTGCCTTTCCGTTGTCATTGATTCTGCTATCAATACTGCACTATCGGCAGTTCCGTGCAGTAAGAACGTCGGAGGGAATGATGGTGTCAATAAAAATTGGGGAATGACTTCTCGAGCGGCCGAGGGAAATTCGAGCCATTTCGTAGCCTCGTCAGACTCAGCCCCCTGATTTTGCTTCAATGTCTCAGCCAGTCCTTTTACACCTGTGAGCCAATCCAGATAATCTCCCTTCTGTAGAGTGATGGTGTAAAGCTCCTGGCGCTCTCCCCCAAGAGGACGCATTTGTTCGTCTTGACCCGCGAGAGTAGAAGTTTCTACTACCGTGCGATCGTAATAAGCCAAAAGCTTGGGGTCTGATAAATCTCGAAGTGGGAGTCCAAAGGGCATTTTGGCAGGATCGGTGATGCTAGTGAGGTAAAACGGACTAAGGAAGTCGCCACCCATGCCTGAATGACGAGTTGAATGGTATCTGATTATGGCATCGAGCTGTACGTACCAAACATGGAAACGACGGCTTTGGGTTTTGGCTCTGCGTAAATACCTGCTAGTCTGGCGCAGTATCCACCGAAGCTATCTCCTCCTACGGCCAACTTTGTAGGATCGATAGTAATTGACGAACCGGGAATCGGTGTGTGCGAAAGCTTCTGTGATATGAAAGTGAAGACATCCTTGATGTCCTCAATCATGTGATGTGCCGTTGTGGGGATGAGCAATCGATAGTTGGCAGAGATTAGGCAGTGTTGGTTCTTCTTTACTGTGATGTCTGCCAGTGTCCGGTCCTTGTGAGCTGTAATTTACGGAAGGAAGATCGTCAGCTTGACCTTTGATCCACTGTTCAAACCATTGCGATTTGTCGGGACCTTTGTCTCCACAGAACCCACCACCGCCGTGAAACCAGACCAAAGCTGGAAGGTGGGCCGGCGTGGCAGAGTCGAGTTCTGGGATCCAAACATCCAATTCGATGTCAAGATCTCCAACCGTTTTATAGGTGAAGGTTGATGGAGTCGATGTCGAAGTCATTTTCGTTCACGTTGGTGTTCGAGTTCGAGCAGCTTCAGACGGAAGCAAGCCAAATCGTCGATTATATTCAAGTCTCGGCGCTTATCGCAGATCAGACGGCATCGGATGTCCGGTGGTCTTCTTTTATCCGGTGTCCATAATGAAAGCCGCACTGTATAGCATTCGGTCACTTTGCTTTTCCCAAGTGACTTTTGTTTCGGACCTGGTGATTAAGAATATTTTTAGCCTCTGTGTTTTTCTGAATGAATATGTCTGCTTTGCGGCACTAGTCTCCTGCGCTCGGCCTAGCTCGGACTGAAGCCACGCTCCGCTGCTGCCACGCGTCGAATGACTGCGAGTCCCTTGATCGATATCGAAGAACTTGATGGCCACATGCAAACACGATTGAGCGCTGTTAAGCAACTAGACCACCCCTACTGCGCTCAATGATAGTTCACAAGAAAAGGCAAGTACTCCACTTGTGCTCTCTTCGTCTTTCTCATCATGTGGACGTGTGGATTGTTCGTCCAGGTCATCCTGTGGGCTTTAGTCCAAGGCTTTCAAATTCCTTTCGCCGTCAGGCAGACAGAGAACAACTTCACTACATTGAGCCTGTCATCTTTGTCTGAAGAACACTACACCGTTCTCGAACATCCTCATTTCCAATCGCATTCTGTCAGGATTCGCAAGGCCCCCTCAGACTTTTGTGATCCGTCGGTCGTGAAATACACAGGCTACATCGATACTTCCGCGGCTCGACATATCTTCTTCTACTTCTTTGAATCGAGGAATGCTCCAGAAAGTGGCGACGTCATACTGTGGACAAATGGTGGTCCTGGATGTTCGAGCTCAATGGGGCTGTTCATGGAGTTGGGGCCGTGTAGAATTGAAGATGAAAATGGGACCAAAGTAAACCCATATTCTTGGAACGAGAATGCGAATATTTTCTTCATCGATCAGCCAGCGGGTACTACTTCCTTCTTTAGCAAATTCAGGCGCTCAATCCAGTCACACAGGCACGGGATTCAGTTATGCAGAGTACGGCGAATCTGTCACTACTACTGAAGAGGCCGCCAAAGACATCGCCGCCTTCATGGCTATCTTCTTCGAGACATTCAGCCAGTTCAAAGGACGCCCCTTCCACTTGTCTGGAGAATCCTATGCTGTCAGTCTTCGATATCTTCCTCTACTTGCTTTCTTAACGCCGAGATTAGGGACGTTATCTCCCCGTATTCGGCTCTGCCATATATGACCAAAATACTCAGCTGGTTGCTGCCGGTCTTGAGCCCATCAACCTGAAGAGTGTGATGATCGGAAATGGGTGGACGGATGTGTACAGGTATGCTTCATTCGGGTTCTTTGCATTCCAAAGCTGAGAGTATTCAGAATGATACCCTCCTTCTTTGACATGGTATGCACGCCCGCCTCAGTGGAGCCATTTGTCGACATCTCTACTTGCGTTCGAATGAAGACCGTCGTAAGTTCCTAGAAAAAACCATGCAACAATCCGCCCAGCTCAATCGATCTTACAGATGCCAAGATGCGTAGAATGGCTGTCGGAAACGTGCGTGGACCGATTGGATGCAATTTCTTGCGGGGCAGCATTCGAATTCTGCAGCAATGAATTCATGTTACCGTTCTTGCTAAGTGGTGAGCTTCTACTGGTGCAATTTATTTGACAAGACTCTCATTAATCTAGGCACAAACCCGTACGATGTTTCCAAACCTTGTAGTGCAGGCAAGTAACATCGCAACCGATTGGCCTTGTTGAGTGACTCACGCTTTCATCAGAGGAGTACAACAGTACACTTTGTTATCCGCAGACCCGGTCCGTTGTTCTTCTATCGATCTGTCATTTTTCATTGACCGTATGCTTCCTGTAGCCACATCAAAGATTACCTCAATCTTCCCTCGACTAGGAAAGAACTCGGTGTATCCCCACTTCTTGAAAACACCACATTCCAGTCTTGCAACATGGATCTGAACCTCGCCTTCGCACTAAATCTAGACATGATTCGTGGACATACCCCGTACTATCTGGAGAATCTACTCGACCGTGGGGTCCGCGTCCTAATATATGTTGGGGATTATGACTGGATCGCCAATTGGGTTGGGAATGAGCGTATGGTCGATTCATTGGAGTGGCATGGTGCAGCGTCTTTTAGGAAACAGGAATTGAAAGACTGGAGTGTTGCTTTGGTTGAAGGAAAGGATTCCTCTCCGGCTGGAAAGGTGAAGAGTAGCGGACTGCTCACCTTTTTGACGATTCATGGGGCTGGACATATGGTCAGTGTCGTTCAATATGACTCTATTTTATTGCCTCTTATTTACTGTTCAACAGGCCCCATACGACAAGCCTGTCGAGTCGCTGGAGATGGTAAATCGTTGGTTGAAGGGGGACCTGTTTTAGGCTCCCAGAGTGTCAAGAGAAAAATACATACGAATCCCAACTCAAATGTATAATCATGTTGAAATGCCATCCCTTAACGAACTTGTACCACGACTCAGGAAAATAAAATCATTTGAAAGGGCCGAAGCGGGTTGGCCGTGCCGCCACTCTCGGCATCAGCGGCGCATGCTTCCCCAGTCTTCGATCATCGATGGGCAATTGTAGCATTCTTGTTCATGCACATCATCGGAATAATCCTTTATTTTCTATCACCGTTTCTGGTGTCTAGTTATCAGTCTACTCTGCAGGACCAATGGTCTCATCCCAACCTGACGACTCTGAGCTTATTATCTCTAACGGAAGAACATTACACCCTTCTCGAACACCCTCACTTCAAGTCTCATTCTGTGAGGATTCGTAAAGCTTCCTCCGGATTCTGTGATCCAACAGTCACTAAATATACGGGGTATATCGATACAAGTGCCGCTCGTCATATCTTCTTCTATTTCTTCGAGTCGAGGCGTTCTCCTGAAACCGACGACGTTATACTCTGGACGAACGGCGGCCCTGGAAGTTCTAGTGCGATGGGATTGTTCATGGAGCTGGGTCCGTGTAGGATTGAGGATGAGAGTGAATCAAACCCTTACTCTTGGAATGAGAAGGCGAATATCTTCTTCATTGACCAACCAGCCGGTACGCAGACACAGCTCCATCATCTGACAGGATGCCATCTCATCTATTAACAGGCGTCGGATTCAGTTATACCGAATACGGTGAATCTATGAGCACGACAGAAGAGGCGGCGCAGGATATTGTGGCTTTTCTTACCATTTTCTTCGAGACATTCAGTGAATTCAAAGGGCGCGCCTTCCACCTTTCCGGCGAGTCGTATGCTGTTGGTCGCTCCTCAGCTGCATGAACTATGCTTCACATTCACCATAGGGTCGTTACTTACCCCTCTTCGGCGCCGCAATACTTGATCACAATCCGAGATTGGTCGCCGCCGGCTTGGAGCCAATCAACCTACGAAGCATCATGATAGGAAACGGCTGGACAGATGTGTACAGGTATGTAATTTATAGACATGTTTAAGACATGTTTACTACATATGATGACAGCTTTTAGGATGATTCCCTCTCTATACGACGTAGTGTGCACCCCAGCGTCTGTCGATCCGTTCTTCGACATCTCAACCTGTGTTCGCATGAAAACCATTGTGGGTCAGAACACTCTTGAAAATGGCCCTCGCTCAAGCCACGTTGGACTGCCAGCTTCCCAGATGCATGGAGTGGCTCCGAGAATCTTGTGTTGACACATTTGACAAGATTTCATGTGCCGCGGCGTATCAATTTTGCGCTCGTGAACTGATGGGGCCGTTCTATGCCAAGGGTGGGTCATATTACTTTGTCTTATCAATTGCATAATCCGGTTCCTAACAGAGCGGAATCCTTATGACATGTCAAAGCCTTGCACGAGAGGTACGAAACGCCTAGTGTGGCTCTGACTGCTGACTGACAACTACCTCAGAGGAATATAATACTACTTTGTGTTATCCTCAATCTCAGTCAGTTTCATATGGCACTCTTTACTCGTCGACAAGCTGTTCAACCGTATCCGGATAGACGCATCCGGAACTATCTCGATCTTCCCGCAACAAGAAAACTTCTGGGCGTATCGCCTGTTCTAGACAACATCGCCTTCCAATCATGCAACATGGATTTGAACAAGGCGTTCATAGACAATATGGACAAACTCCGGGAACACACTGCGTATTACCTCGAAAACCTACTTGATCGTGGAATTCGCGTTCTGATCTATGTTGGGACCTATGACTGGATTGCTAACTGGGTCGGGAACGAACTAATGGTCGATTCCTTAGAATGGCATGGGATGGATGACTTCAAGAAGCAGACTCTCAAGACGTGGAGCATTAGCAATGGCCAAGGAACTTTGTCTCCGGACTCTCCGGCCGGAAGGGTGAAAAGTAGCGGATTGTTGACGTTTCTCACAATTGAGGGAGCAGGGCATATGGTTAGTGCCGCTTATACCGCTTCCTCAATATCCGTAGTCATCGTTGAACAGGTGCCATTGGACAAACCTATCGAGTCATTGGAAATGGTTGATCGCTGGTTGAAGGGTGATAGTTTTTAGAATTATCAGAAGAAATTGCGATGGCAGTTGTTTTGTGTATACTAAAACTAATTTTACCCAAGAAGAACCGTTGAACTGACCTTCATTCGTCCGACAAGAGAGTGACTCAGATAGTGAGAGTAGTAAGTTAACATCTCGCGTGCTTGGAATTTCTTTTGTGAAGCGGCGGACTCGCCGTGCCGGGCGTCCGGCATCCCATGCGCATCAGCATATGCCACCAACAGCATCAATGCATTCGATAGTTATCTCGTGGGAGGCGGTGGCTCTCTCAGCATCGACCACCACTTATCATGCGTTTATGGCCAGTAATCCTTGACCTGGCCTTCCTGGCTCTGGTCCATGGATTCCAAATTCCCTTCCAGGAGCGTGAATCTGGCTACAACTTCACCACACTGAGCTTATCTGCCCTTTCGAGCGACTCATTCACCGTTCTCGAGCATCCGCATTTCAAGGATCATTCTGTTCGGATAAGAAAGACGGCCTCCGAGTTCTGTGATCCTTCGGTGGCATCCTACACCGGCTACATCGATACGTCCGCTGCGCGTCACATCTTCTTCTACTTTTTCGAATCCAGAAGCTCTCCGGAAACAGACGACGTGATCTTGTGGACCAATGGCGGTCCTGGATGCTCAAGCTCGTTGGGCTTGTTCATGGAGTTGGGGCCTTGTCGAATTGATGATGGAAATGGAACAAAAGTAAACCCTCATTCGTGGAACGAGAACGCGAACATTTTCTTCATCGATCAACCTATAGGTGAGTCACGAAACGCTGTGATAGCCTTATACTCATTGTTCTTCAGGTGTGGGGTTCAGCTATGCAGATTATGGAGAGACTGTCTTCACGACCGAGGAGGCCGCTCAAGACATCGCTGCCTTTGTTGCCATCTTCTTTGAGACTTTCAGCCAATTCAAAGGACGCCCTTTCCATCTCTCTGGCGAGTCTTATGGTGTAAGTTCTTATCTGTTAACACATCTCAGCGTAGGTTTGGAACTCACCGACCCGAATATGTCAACAGGGAAGGTACCTTCCTGTCTTTGGTGCAGCTATATGGGACCAAAATGTGCACCTTGTTGCTGCGGGCCTTGAGCCCATCAATCTGAAGAGTCTCTTGATCGGAAACGGCGTCACCGACGAGTTCAGGTGAGATTCACGACCAGCGAAACGAGCTTCATGTCTTACAGGTCTTAGGATGATACCATCGTATTATGAGATGCAATGCACGCCAGCATCTGTAGACCCAGTGCTCGACATATCATCGTGCATCACGATGAAGACCGCCGTACGTTTCTTTGTCCTCCTCATCAGACACCATATATAATCCGCCTGTACAGCTTCCAAGGTGCCAGAAATGGCTAAAGGAGTCTTGCTTGGATTCATTCGATACCATATCGTGTTCTGCTGCTTACAGTTTCTGCTCAACACACTTGATGGCCCCCTTGGAGGCCACTGGTACGTCATGATTTGCTCAGCATTCGGCTGTGCGCTCATAGTGGTCGTAGGGAGAAACCCGTATGATATCTCCAAACCATGTGAAGGTGAAGCTTATCCTTTGTCGCAATATTCCGCTTCATTGACATCCATTGCAGATAGGAGTGCTTTGTGCTACCCTGTAACGAAGTTCGTGAGAATCATCCGCGTTTCCGATTTTACTCAGGACGCTTCCACAGGTACATTCGTGACTACCTCAACGACCCGGAGACCAGAAAACTGCTCGGAGTCTCACCCGCTCTCGAGAATGTTACATTCTCCTCTTGCAACATGGCAGTCGGTGCAGGCTTCCGCTCAAACATGGATATAATCCGCGGACACACTCCATACTACCTCGAAAATCTGCTCGATCGCGGAATCAAAGTGTTGATTTACGTGGGAACATATGACTGGATTTGCAATTGGGTCGGCAACGAAGCTATGGTTGATGCTTTGGAGTGGCATGGAGCTTCCGATTTCAAAGACCAAAAGTTGAAGGCTTGGAGTACCATCAAGGGCCAAGAGGTCTCTTCTCCCGCCGGGAAGGTCAAGAGCAGCGGCGGGCTTACGTTCCTTACGATTGAAGGTGCTGGTCACATGGTATGTACAGGTGTAATCTGACGGTCTGCATCGCGCTGAACGATTGATTAGGTGCCTTATGATAAGCCAGCCGAAGCCTTGGAAATGGTGACCAGGTGGGTTCATGGAGGCTCCTTCTAGCGACGGAAATGACAGGATGAAATCAAATCAAACAAATGCTTCCGCACTATATATGCTATATATTGCGATCAAAGAATTGTACTCAACTTACTCAATCGACTGTACACAACATCGACCCGTCTGATTCACTTTAAGCTGATGAATGCGCTTTGCCGCCTGCATTAATGTCGGAGTGGTACCAGTATAACTGTATATACACAAATACGAAAACGAGGAAAAATTGAGTGCTCCGTCGCTCAGGATAACTACAACGCACCAAAAGTGAAAGAAAAGGCGGAATAAAATAAGTTATGCAAAGGATGAGCGGGCGATAAAGCCGAAAGCCAAGAACGCTCCAAAACGAGTCGTGATATGCCATTTTTCAACAAGTAAGGGAGGGAACTGCCAGAACGGCGGCGGTATCAGGTCTACGACGAGGTGAACGAGGGAAAATATGCAGTGGATCGGGGTGGATGAATGGATGCGATCGCTCCTAGGGAACTGGCCGAAGTACGCGACGATGGAAGAAAGTACGAGGGAGGAATCATGCAAAATGGATTCCTTGATCGTGGAATGCTGATAACATTCTGAGGATGTCGTCGATGTCCATCTTCGCGGCTCGAGTTTCCGATAATCCTATATCGGTAAGAACCTCCTCTATACGCTGTTTCATTGGGATGTCGTCCTCGGCCATCTTAACAGAAGATGAGCTCATATAAGGAGGATAAGGGCAGCGACATACCTTTTCATTTTCTGAAAGCCAAGCTTTCCAATTCTTTTCCAACATCTCCGTTACGCCTTTCGCCTGAAAGTTGGCATGGACAGTCTTGTTTCGTCGGCCGAAAATGATCCGATTTAACCCGTCGAACTCTTCGAATTTAATTGGTGGTGGGGGATCGATGGGCACGATTCGAACGACACTGGATTCGACCTGTGGCGGTGGCCTGAAGTTGTTCTTTCCTACTTTCATGATGTGATCGACTTTGCTATAAAG
Source organism: Sistotremastrum suecicum HHB10207 ss-3 (assembly GCA_001632355.1). NCBI lineage: Eukaryota > Fungi > Basidiomycota > Agaricomycetes > Sistotremastrales > Sistotremastraceae > Sistotremastrum > Sistotremastrum suecicum. The sequence continues at coordinate 69,135 of KV428041.1, read as the reverse complement.
TTGAACATTGGCTGCCAGTCTGGACCACAGGTCGGTACCGGGTCGAGCCACGAGTCGGAGAGCAAATTCTCTTTGGAACATGAGGATGGCGCAGCGGAATAAAGGTCGATGGGAGAGAAGGCGGAAGACAAGAGGTGAAGATATTTGATAAGGTGTGTTGGAGATGCAGACGTCGAAGTAAGGAAGTTCGGCTTTGACGAAATCGCCAATTATAATTTCGAGCTTTCGTTGTTCAGGTCTGCACTTCACATTAAGGCCGCTCAGAGCTCAGAATAAAAGTAGGCGACGAACTTTCCCTGAACACGTTTCGTAAGTTCAGCCGCCATACGAGGATCCATTTCTACTGCAGTGCAGTGCTTGGCTTTCTCCAGTATTCGCACTGTCAGGTTACCGGTACCAGGACCGACTTCAAGAACATTGTCGGTTGGGCGAAGGTTTGCCTGTATAGATGATTCATTTGAAGGTTTTTGATAATTGTCGGGACCAGTACCTTGTCTACAATGCTGCATCATAATAAGCCATAGTCCAGCTGGAGAAGCAGCGGCTTACCCCTGGGCTACCAAAGGATTTTTCAGGATATGTTGCCCGAACCTCTCAGTATTGAAGATGGGGTTGGTGGCCGACCCAGATTGAGAGTCAGTTTTCGAACTTGACGCCTTCGCGGGTGTCGTGTGCGTTCTCGAGAATCGCTCGGTCGTTGCTCTCGGCATCGTCAGAAACGAAAGTTTTGTCGGAGTTTGAACGCTTACTCAAAAAAATCTGGGAATTCGATTTTTCTTGTCTGAACGACGAGTAAGATGATCCCGGTGTCGCGCACGACGTCTACGAAGCATTTCTTCGTTGCTAGTCGTCGCAGCTCCAAAACTCTGCGATTCTATGTTTCGCATTCAAAACAAGCAAAGGCACCAGCTACTGCGACTTCGCAGGTTTTGCCGTCCGCATACGACCTCCCCCCTTCCTTTACTCGACGAAAAGACTTGGACGAAGAGCTGTATCCTCTCAAGTCGGTCACTGTTTCCGACTTTCTTCAAAGGCGGCCTTCGTACACGGTTCTTCCAACACCCACACCAGCAGATGTCACGTCTGAATACGACTTCTACTTTACCGATTCACCCACACAGGAGTCATTGGCTGTCGTAGATGCATGTTTGCATGGTGGATACGACGTTCCCCGCGCCAAACTCATCTTTGATCGATTGCGAGTGCAGAAGAGAGGAGATGCTTCGCTCGATTCAAGACTCTACGACGCCATGCTCAATGCGTATCTTCTGCGGGCAGAAGTCGAAGAAAATGCTAGAGAAACATGGGTCAGCGACTTCTGGCACTTGTTCGATGTTCTGGAGTCAGGAGAGGAAAAGGTCCAACCGACTCAGCGCACTTATGCTCTTGCCTTTCTGGCATGGCTTCGCTACGGGCTGGACTCTCCTCGTCCCGTCAACAATATCCTCACTCGAGATCCCAAAGCCCTCCTAAAGTCTCTCGTCGCTCGTGACATCCCAGCCACAGCTGTCATGACAGACAAAGCCATCCCATCAGCGGATGACGCTCAGAATATTCTTCGACAAATTTCTCGTGCCGCTGTCGAGCTTGGTCACACGAGTGTCGTGCGAGAACTCGGCGTAGCTGAGATCCTTGCCACTCAAGCTATTGATCCACTCGAGAACATCCCAGAAGTGACGCCTGTCCAAAAACTTGCCAAAACGAAAGAAATTCAGGAGCGCAACGAGGCGGAAGCCGCGACAGATCCCGAAGCCCTTATCCCTTTCAATCTCAATGCCTTGAGAAAACGTTTACGAGAGGCAACCGATGCACGAAGGCTCTTGTCGAATGATGCCACCGCGCGACAGCGTTTGCTAGAGGAGTCTGTATACGATGTTGCAGTGGAACGCTTCAAGCACGAGATGGAGGTCATCCGGAGTTTAGAACTTCCTATTGATGGTGCAATGCAGTCCGTTAAGAAGTGGATGTGGGACTGGCATGTCAAACTAGAGTTGAGATTGGTCCAGGAGTTGGAACGAATAAAAAATGAAGAAGAAGAGATGGGTGAGTTTATCGGCTTAGACTCTATTGACCGGGCATTTACTTATGTGCCCAGTGGACCGCAAGAAACACCAGGCCTTAACTCCCTTCCTCTCCCTTCTGACCCCCAAGAAACTTTCACTTATCGTCATTCTGGAAGTAATGCGCCTGCAGGGTTCGGGTGGAATCCAGCAAGGAATGAAGACTGCTCGAGCACTCCTCACGATCGGAAAGGCTGTCGAACTGGAATACAAAGCTGAAATGTGCAAGATCAACGGGATTGATATCCCGGAACACATTACTATCCGAACGAATGGTGCATTCTTCACTGCGCTAGGTTACAGACACCTTCACGAACGACGTGTGGCGGCGAGGAAACAGATGGAGGATGCAGAAGACTGGACAGCGGAGTGGACGCAGAGCGTTAGAGCACGGCTGGGAAGTATATTGGTCGATGCGTTGATGGATGTGGCTACGGTCACGAGGACTGCCACAGACCCTCGAACAGGCGAAGATATGTACGTCTTTGTAGTTTCACCCTTCCTGCTCCCACTGATACGGTCTCCCACAGCTTCGAGGAGCAGCCAGCATTCTTCCACACGTACGAATATGTCAGAGGGCATAAGTTGGGCGTGCTCAAGGTCAACCCCGTCGTCTCAGACCGATTCGCCCGGGATCCTGTTCGTGATACACTCCATCCACGTCATCTGCCTATGCTTGTCGCTCCCAAGCCTTGGCTAAGCCACGACCAGGGTGGTTACTATTTCAGCAAAAGTGCGTCATCATTCGTAATATCCTCCCACTACTGATCAAAGAGTGCATCCTTAAACAGGTCACGCCATGCGTTACAAAGACTCGAGAGAGCAACAGGTCTACATGCGCGAAGCATCACAAGCCGGAAATGTGGAGCTGGTTTACGCAGGCCTCGACGTTCTTGGAAATACGCCCTGGAATATTAACCGAGACGTCTTCAACGTCGTTTTAGACGTTTGGAACTCTGGCAAGAAACTCGGCAAGATTCCTGCTGCTGTCCTGGAGATTGAGGAGCCAGTGAAGCCGGCGAATTACGATGCAGATCTGACAGCAAAATCAAACTATCTCGAGCGCATGAAGGCAGTACAGGTTGCAAAGGGAAATAACCATTCAGACCGGTGCAGTGTGAATTACAAAATTGAGATTGCACGCGCAGTAAGCAAATTCAATGGCCCGAGATTGACAGTCGTAATCTAATCTGGTTTAGTTCCTTGGTGATACATTCTACTTCCCTCACAATGTGGATTTCCGTGGTCGAGCGTATCCCATGCCACCTCATTTGAATCACATTGGTGACGACTTAAGCAGAGGTCTTCTGAAATTCGGTGAATCGAAGCCACTAGGGGAGTCCGGGCTCCGTTGGCTCAAGATCCACTTGGCAAATCTTTACGGTTATGACAAAGCCAACTTTCAGGAACGTGTAGACTGGGTCATGGAGCGCCTCGACGATGTCTATGATTCTGCTGAAAATCCCTTGACCGGCAGAGGATGGTGGCAGAATGCTGATGAGCCCTGGCAATGCTTGGCTACATGCATGGAACTTCGGAATGCGCTCATGTCACCGGATCCCCATGCTTTTGAGTCGTCATTACCTGTCCATCAGGATGGCACCTGCAACGGTCTCCAACATTATGCTGCCCTTGGCGGAGATATGGCTGGCGCCCAGCAGGTCAATCTCATGGAGACTGATCGACCGGCAGACGTGTATACCTATGTTGCTGATCTTGTGGAGAAGTTGACGGCAGAAGATGCGGCGAATGGAAACAAGTACGCTCTACTGTGTCAGGGAAAGATTTCGAGAAAGGTGGTCAAACAAACTGTCAGCCTCTATCTATGAAATATCCGCGTACATATGTACTCACTTTCTCATGCAGGTCATGACGACTGTCTATGGCGTCACGTTCATTGGAGCTCGTGAACAAATCCAGAAACAATTGAAGGACAGGGCTGATTTACCCGCCGAAGAATGTTGGCCCCTAGCCAACTATATTGCGCAAAAGGTCCATACATCACTATACCCTCGAGCTCCCCTTCTAAACTTTATTCTAGACGATGCATTGCATTGGTGACCTTTTCAAAGGTGCTAAAGACATCATGACTTGGTTGAACCTGGCGGCTCGCATTGTTTCTAAATCGACACCACGGGATAGGCTTGAAGCAATTTCAGCACCTTCGGCCGTAGACAAGCCTGTCTATGCCGAGACCTTCACAAAGCGTCTTTCCAAGGAGTTGATGACGTCTGTGATTTGGACGACCCCTTTAGGCTTACCGATCGTACAACCATATCGGAAGACAAAGAGAAAGCAAATCATGACCGCGGTACAGACAGTCTATATTTCCGACCCCAATACTCCTTCCGAAGGTGAGAAACATCTAGAACTGATGAATATGGCATTGCTAACCTGTCCTTCAGTGAACTCAGTCAAGCAAGCCTCGGCTTTCCCGCCCAATTTCATCCACAGCCTTGATGCCACTCACATGATGCTGACTGCTCTTGAATGCAAGGTCTATGTCATTGCAGATGATGTCAGACGATCGCTTACTCTAAAAACAGTCTAACAACATCACCTTCGCCTCAGTGCACGATTCATACTGGACGCACGCGTCATCGATCGATCAAATGTCTACTATCATCCGGGATACCTTCATCGCACTTCATTCATCAGACATTCTTGGCCGCTTGAGAGACGAGGTTTGTCACATTGCCCATCAGGCTCAATCGAAAGCTAACACCATTTAGATCCGGGAGCGCTATGCCGACTACTGGGTCCCTATACAAGTCATGAATTTGCCAAGAATGAAGATGCTCCTTACTAGCATGGGTGGCGAAGTCCCTGCTAGCAATGCTACTATCGGGAGACCCTCGAAAAGAGCTGCTTCGGCCCGAAAGAGGACATCTAAGAAGGCGAAAGCCGCCGAATCGGAGTCTCCGCTTGCACTTTCTGAGGGAGATGAGGCAGCTATGGAGGGTGAAGAGAAGCTCGCACTGCTTCCTGATGAATCGGCTCCGCCCCTACCCTCAGGACATTTCCCTTGGCAGAAGTCCTTCGTCAAGCTGATAGATACCTTACCGCCAATTCCTCAGAAGGGGGATTTCAAGATTGACAACATTCGACAATCCAAATACTTCTTTTCATAGATTCAACCTCCACTCATTCGCATCTCTTTCCGTCCATCGTCCGCTCACCACTCATCGTAGATTATTGCATTATTCTCTTGCTTTGCTTTTTGAACCATCCCCTAGTAATTCGTATTTGCATTCCCTGTTTCCTCCCTTGCACATCCTGTATTGTAGTTCACGGTCATATCTTGCAAAGGCTAATCATAATTCAGCGCATTGGAACGAGAAGTCCGGGTAGTCAGAGGTTGATCTATAATTCATCCATTTTATTGTGGCAGGACCAAAACGATGACAGACATGTTTAATGATGTGCCTCGCGTTTTGGCAAGTCCTGCTCTAAGAAAGCCAAAAATTCCTTCGCTCCTCCAGAAGTGCCTTCTTCGGCGGAGGTAGCGGTGGTCGTCACTGACTCTGCCAGGTCTGGCTCCTCGGCGTCGTACTTGGACAGTTCGGCGGCCAGATCAGCAGGGACGGCGGGTGGCTTAGGAGGGGATGGGGCAGAGTAAGATTTCACAGAGCCGACGTGAGCATCCTTAGCCTGAATTACGAAAATTAGGACGCTGTAATTGGTTGCAAAATCATAGCAGACGGACCTGGGGAGGTGGCTTGTAAGCTTTTAATTCTCTAAGGTACAAGTCCTGGACCAAGTCTGCAATTGAAATGCACAAGATGAGTTCCTTCAGATGGACTGGATAAATTTGAGGTAGGTACCCTTCCGTGACACCGCCGACGCTGAGATCAAACGGGCACCTCTGACGCGCGAGGCTTGTGAGATCTGATGAATATATTAGTACAGCTTTCCTTAAGCAATCGGATTGGCGACATACAGCTGATGCAGCGTGCTTAAGCATCGTCGAGGCCAGCGACACTCAAGGTTTTGGATAAACAAGACCAAACAAACTAGCTCACTCATATCATGCTTTCAACTCGTATTTCTGCTGTTCGAAGGGGTGTTGCTGTGGCGTCCAGACGTATGTACTCCGAAGGAAGCGTTGGTGGAGGCTCCCCAGGATTCAAGTGAGCCGTTTCTTCTTGACAGAATATAGTGTGCTGATGAGGTGTTGCGGGGAACAGCAAGAAGGAAAAGGCACATGAAGGCAAACTCTCCTCCAGAGCAGCTTTAAAAGTATATCTCATGAGCAGCAATATTAGATCAATATGCTCGTCAACAAGAGCAGGCAGCTTTGAAAAAGTTGAGGGACAGTGTATGTGTTGATCGATGACGTCGCGTTTCTCAGCTCATTTCGCCCATAGATTGCAGAGGCCAAGCAACATCTGGTATACAAGCACGCTTTATTGCATTGAAGTCCCATGCTCACTGCCATTATAGGAAACCCTCCAAAAGCATGCTGAGGAGGCAGAAAAGAAGGTGCAGAAGTAATAAGGGAAGAATTTAGCACGGCATACAGTAGACAGTGAGCATCGGTTTCATTCTTATTCGATTACCTGACCGATGGACTACAAGTATCTTCTGTGTATCTCTTTATTTGAACAAAATAAGACCATTCACTGCTCAATTGCCAATGCAATCCTCTCCATTAAGCCTCGCAGCCCATGAAGACTCGGTCCCGTTCTTCGAATTTCCGTAACATATCGGACTGATATGGAACACTCTTGTTCGACATCACACTTCTAGACCGCGGCACTGAGGGATTCGCTCAATCTCGCTCGCCAACAGGAAGCAAATGTCATTAGCGCCAAACGGTCCCAGCCGGGAACCAGACTCCAGAAACGCCGAGACCAGGGCAAGGCTTCCGCTTACCATGATGCTTCATCTGGCGTAATCCACATCATGTGAGAGTGCCGACATCTTAAATATCGACCCCTTTCTCATGGTGAGGCTCCCCAACAACCACACCATCCACTTGATATGTTATCAAAACGAGCAATAGCTTTGACCTTGCCCTATCTCAGATCTTCGGTACGACAGGTGCATCTGAAAACCGAAGGCAGCGTTGCGCAGTCCAAAGAATGGGGGTACGTGTCTGCAACGTGATGCCAGTCGTCGGAATTTGATCCGTTGCATCTTAGATCGAAGGAGCGTGCACATGAAAGTATGCACTTATCTCTTTAGACATTGTCGAGACGACGTTGATTGTATTAAGATCAATTTGCTCGACAGCGAGAAAAGGAGGAACTGCAGAAGTTGAAAGTGCAGGTATAGTCATGCTTCCCCTCATCGGTAAATCGCGACTGCTAAACAAGGGATAGCTTCAGAAAGCCAAGGAAGCACTTGTAAGTAACCAGGGAACTTGACGTCTATGATATTTCAGGATGTTGATATCAGTGCAGCATGAATTGGAGAAGCACGAGCAAGCATTACATAAATCTCATCAAGAACGATGGGACGTGAGCAAATGGGTTGGAGATTAAATGTGAAATCTTAGTACGCCGGGCCTCGTTTCTACAGCTTGACTGTCGCTGACTGGCCTTCTAGGTGTCCCGTATCATATCATGCGAGACCTAAGTTTTCACGGCCAGGCCCTCGACGAGTCGACGACCGATGTTCCTGCAATGCTGCTATTCGGCTGCTGTGTAATCATATCATTTTTATTGCCAAAGCTCCCCTATATTTTTGAACGACCTACTCTCTTGTGTCTGTGCCGTTCCATGCTGCGCAAACGTGAATCAAGAAGAATCCAAACTATTGATTGAGGATGAAACATTATAGACATGGAACGTATTATACAACGGAGCGTATAACCAGACGTGGTTCCTGGATGCAATCGTAGCGAAGGCGTCTGGTCATGAAGCATTCCGGATTAAAGCTTCTTGGTGTGCATCGGAACGAGCATCTGATGGTTCATCCCACCAATGGTAGCATCTTGGGCCGACGACGAGGATGGTGGTCGTCATGATCAATTGTAAAACTGCCACAAAAGACAGCCAAAATACTACATTTCATCAGTCACGGCATTCTTCAGTTGATGTCAATATCAATATGACGAACCTCCACCAGTCTTTGTCGTGACTGGAACGCCCAATCCGCCGAGTCTGTGCTTTACCAGGGCAAAGAAGATGATTTCTGTTAGGAATGCCCCGAATGCCATCACAAGACCGACACCGGATGCGACAATAACTTTCCATGCTCCTGTAGTCTTGCGGCGCAATGGGAAGAGGATGTTGAAGATAAATGCAACCAGAACAAAGTATGCTGCAATAATTTCCAAGGCGACAATCGCGTTTGTCCATTCGGAGGGTATGTTCACAGTTGTTCCATCTGGAGACTCGAGAGCTGGGCCGAATTAGCACAAGATGAAAACAATGTGAGGACGGCGTACTGAAATTGTAGCCTGCCATTGTCTGGCAAGTTCTGTGTCCAAATGCACTGGATGTACAATAACCCCTTAAGCCAATTTTAGTCAAGCCGAAACGGGCATATTAGGTATCGGATTACCATAAGCCCAACTACAGAAGAATGTTAAGCCCTGTTCATAATAACAGGTATATATCGGGGCGTACTCTGAGTTCAGTAATAGTCCCATCGGGACCACTTGGTAATGAGGAGGAGTTGTCGAAAGTAGCCTTAGCGGCATTCAGGCCAACGATTGGTGGACTGCTAATGCATGACAGGATCAAAACTACGAGCGCAGTAAACGACCAGCAGATCCTGCAGATATCTGAACGACATATAGCATCAACCTGCACTGACTGTATTCTTGAAGCTTACAGAAAGAAGTCTCTGGTCGCATATTCAGTTTACGAGGGATCTGCATGTTGCCAAGCGGGTGGAAGTTCGAAGGTGGCAGCACATCCGCAGCGGTATATATGCGCTATATATATCGGACGGGCTTGTCAACGAGAGAGATTGCGCAGCACTCCAGCTCAGGGTCAATGGTCTCGTCAATGTCAACAATGGACGCCAGCTGAGGTCATGCTCCACATTCGGACGCGTTCCTTGACGCGTTCAAACAGATGTTCCAGGAAAAGAGTAGCAGCTTCGCCGTGACTGCGCCGCGGCAGTGAGTCGTTGTCGAACCAGATCCGTTCAGGAAGCCGTGCAAAAAACGGATTAGATCAACAGAAAATTCCAGCGCAGTCGTGAAACAAGGTAGAGATGGAGATTAAGAAACAAATACAAACAACGGAAATGGAATGCATAGATTTGCAAGCGAGTGTACCAGCCGACTCGACACGGATCCAAGACCCTTCGCGCTCACTTTCGGAAATGCTGCCATACTGGCTTTTCCGACTCCATCACTAGACCTTTCTCGAAGTCCGCCTCTGAAGTCGTTCTGGAAGTGGTCATCTGGAGATCTTCTACTACCACAGGCTGAGGATTAGCTTTGCGCATTGCAGCAGCACGGGCGGAGAGAAGCAAGAATGGAGCGAGGACCAAGAGTTCGATCACAGCGTCAAAGGTCAGCCAGAGACCTGGAAAAGATACAGCGATGAGCGCTATGAAGGCAGTAGAATACAATTGAACGAACCTCCGCCAGTGTCAGTTGAGGGCCCACCAGCCAGTTTTCCCAGTTCCTTCTTGACCAGCGCAAAGAATACGATGTCGTATATGAAGGCCACAAAGGTCATAAGGACGGCCAGGGTCGCTGTGACTAAGCCTAAATATGTACTGCCACGGCGTGTTGGTATGTTCACGATGAAAGCAACGAAGTTGATGGCTGCGGCGATAGGTGTAAGGCCCAGAGCGTTGACCCATTCCGTTGGGATTGTAGCATGCGAACCGCTCGACGAGGTCAAAGCTTAGGGAGATAGCGTGAGTGGGAATCGAACTTGAGGCCACTTGGATATCATTTCTCACCAAAGGAATATCCGATCTCGTTGTGGCAGCTAGTCTTGTTCTGCGTGTCAACGATGCAGAACCCCCTGAATCAAGAGCTTTCAGCACTTTGAAATCTCATGTGTGAGACATTCAGACCATGCACCAAGCTAGTCAATCACATTAGCACGTCGCACATCAGAAAATCGTCCCGGCAACTCACATCCACTTCCTTTATCAACACAGGTGTTTGTGGTAGATAATTGGGCGTGTAGGTGGGCAAATTCGACGTGTCCTTGAACGTCGTCTTCGCCATGATCAGTCCGCTCATAGCAGGAGCGCCAATGCTCGAGATAGTCAGAAGCACAAGTGTACAGAATAGCAACGCCGTTCGATGAATGTCTATCCCCGGCAACAAAATTAGCCTCACTTCAATTTGAAGCCGTCCAAGACTCACAAAGCTTGGTCGCCGGGGACGGATTCCACTTCTTGCACTTAGACAGAGCCATGGTGAAGGTTGCAGCTTGGCTGGCTCGTCCGCAGTGCGTGTCTCATATATGGAGCTCCAGAAAGGGCTGCGCAGTATCAGGGAGCCGACTATTCACTAGTGCATTGACGGTTGTGTAGCCAGGGTCAGGGGCAAACTACGCGGGCGGGGTTACCGTTCTGATACCACGACGCACGTGGTAAGTGAGTCTAAACAGTGCACGCTTACTTGTACAAAAATATGTTTAGAAGATACCAGTAAGACTAGTAGTACAAAGATATTCAGTAGTCAGACAGACTGTAGCACACTACGAAAAAAACAGAGGAAAATAGATCAAAGAAATATCTAATCCGGACTAAAATGACGAGATCTCGAGATATTCGGAAAAATATCTAGGATCGGCGGAAACGCTGCCAGAAGCCACGTCTGCTCGAGGACATGGGATAGCTCTGGTAGTTACCAGCATTGGCACGGTTTCGACGATGGCCGAAAATAACGGTACAACCTCCAAGCAGGAGGAGGATGAAAGAGGCGAAGGTGAGCCAGAATCCTGTGTCATGACGACCGTTAGCAACGTGCGTTTTTCTTGCTAATCAAGTATTGAGGTAACACACCTGGAGCAGTGATGGTCTTGGCTTGAATCTGCAGATTATCCATTTCGTGCTTGACGAATGCGAACAGAGCGATATCGATAGCGAACGCAATCAGAGTGAGCAATGCGGCCAGGAAAGAGAGAATTGAAGCAACAATCTCCACGGTCAGATGTGAGGAGAGACTGAATAGGAAAGCCAGGAGAGTAACGGCTGCAGCGATGGGAGTGACGATAAGACCTCTGGTCCAATTGGCCGAAATATTGATGGTGTCGCCATTCCCGGGAGATTTGATAGCTACGAGATTGGATATGCATCGGTACCAGAGAGCAGAGAAAATGGAGAAAATACGCACAGAATGAATAGGCTCTATCACGGTGGCATGTCTTATCCCCAGCTTGGTTTATCGTACAGTATCCCCTGAAAGTCCACCCAAGTCAGCGATGAGTGGTCACGAAGCTTCTAAGAGCTCACCATATTCCAAACTAATTATGCCCCAATTTTCTATGAGTTATCGAGCTACACGGCCAGGGACTGAGGAACACGCACCCTGACTGAATCCATTATCCCACCGTCAGGGGCCTGAGGCAGATGAGCCTGGTCATTGAAGTGCGTTCGAGCAGTATCGAGTCCGTCGAGAAATGGTACGCTGATACTGGTCAGGACGAGCAAGACGAGGGCAGAAAACAGTAAAAAGACTCCTGGGATGCCTAGAATCGGGTTCAGCCAACAACACACAATTAGACAGCCCTATGCCACTTCAAAATGTACTTACAGAGTGAGCGTGCCATTTGTTCAAGAGACTGCGGAGGTAACGAGACGCTGTTTGAAACGTGTGGGCTGCTATAAATGCGAATTGTTGAAACAGCCTATGCCAAACACGTCATAACAACACGTCGTGCTTCCGAATATGATTCCGATGGTGACATCATGATGAAGATGTGATGCGCAGTTGACCAAGCAGTTGGTGGTAAAGATAGTAACTTGTCTGCAGCCCAGAGAGTGTATAATACAATCAGGTGGAAGGAGAAGAACATCTCGAAATCTATTCACGGCCCAAGCCAAAAACTCGATTGCCAAAGAAAGGCAAGTCAGATAATCACAAAGCAACGCCCGATATCAGTACACTTGGACCGCTCGAGTATGTATCACCTCCTGATGGTAAACTAGACTCGCTGGTCTTGCTGCTATTGGCACCACATATGTATTTTGTCTCCGTGAATTTGCGATCAGTTCAAGGGTGCCGATAACCAAGAAGACACTAGCGGCCAATGTTAGCCAAGACCCTGCATAATCTAGCGTTAATCTCTCAGAAGAATGGCAATGGCACATGTACGCACCTATGCCAAGTGTCGTCTTTGTGAGGTCCGTAATCTTGTCAATCCCATGTTGTACGTGTGAGAAGAAAAGTATGTCGATGACCAGAGCGACGATTGCCATGATCATGGCCAGGATAGAAGTTAACGCAGCGATGACTTGTGCGAAGCGTTTGATAGATATTCGGGCGAATATAATGGAAAGCAACGCCACGACGGTGAATGCTGCGGCTACCACGTGCATGATGAGTGGACCCGTGCGCGAAGTAGGAATACTGAAGCTTGAAGTTTTGTGGTTCGCCGTGGCATTGATCACTGAATAGTTTCAACATAGGGCACTTCGCATGAACCGCAGTACTAGTACAGACCAAGACTGTACGGTCGCTTATCGAAACAAGTTGCGTTGCCAAGTTGGTTGAAGTTGCAGTATCCCCTGCATAACTTTAGTCACGACGAGTAGAGAAGCTGCGCAGCGCTCTACCATACTCCGAACTGAAAGATTGATTGGATGAGATATAAATAAACAGCGGCTTCCAAGACAGAACTTACCCGGATCGACGAAATCTCTTCTCCCGACGGATTGAAGAACGCCGTGTTGGCCACGGAAGCAGATCGAAAGCCGTCAAAGACGGGCAAGCTGATGCTCGCTAGAACGATGAGGACGAGCGCTACGAACTCGACCGTGAACGCGGAGCCTGCAGAATCTCATAAAATTACAAGTGCGTCGAGAAAATCAGGTTTACCGTAGAGCCCAGACATGGTGGATGGATGGGCTCTCCAAACACCGCTGGCGTGTCACTGAGCGATCGAGGAACGGCCGCGAGGGACATCGGTTCAGATCTCCAGTTTATATAGCATGAGTCCCTGTTGCCAGGTCAAGTGATCCCGAGGGGCGATAACATGGGAATTACTGTCGCAAGGGTCGGCTTACCGAAATCGATAGCGCGTGTAAGGCTAAGAAAGGTCAAAACAAATATGAAAGTCAACGAAGATCTGAAAGTTGAGCCAATCCCAGCAACTTGCTAGTACTGAATGAAGAGATTGCCAGGGATAAATTGTTGAACCTCGGAAGCTCAAATATCGCTTCGACCCCTGGGGGAGTCAATGCGGGGCATATATACGGTCGGAATGGAGCGCTGCTATCGATACCACTACTTCGAACAACAGCACGAACTCATGAGCACGACAGTAAGAGAGCCCAAAATTCACCAGTAGGAAGCCTAGCCAAGGATGTTGTAGTTCAATCATTTTCTTGAGTGAATTTGGTTCGAGAAATTTGGATCAATTTGAATCGAGAGCATTCGAGTGGCTGCAGCAAGAAGTGGATTTTAGAAAGCACGTGCATGATATCGTTCGTCCTATAGGTAGAAAGTATTCCGTGGTCAAATGAGAGTTGAGACTGGGTTCGGGGAATTCCGAACGACGTTCCTGAAAAATCGAAGCACTCGAGCTTGTTCGTGCGATGTTGGCGGTGCTTGTCGTAATCTTTCTCTCTAAAGGAAACTAGTGCTCAGGCGTCCTCAGAAACCACGGCCTTTGCAATATTAATGATCGATGATCAACGTTCCGCTCTCTCCGACATGCAATGCATCTAGTACACCAATCCTGCGTCTGCAGAATGCCAAACCAGTATGCTGTGAATGAAGACCCTGCAGCCGGAGCACAGCTTCTCAGACTAAGCTTGTATTAAAAGCTCTGACTCGACTCGTGGGGCTGCGCTCTTGCCTTATATTTCGTCGGTTGGACCATTGACTTCGCCCCCTTCTCCTACCCTATCACTTGCCAATGTCGAAAATCGTATACGACGCTTCGGAGCATCCAGTCAATGCAGTGACGGTCTTCCAAGCCAACCGTGCTGAGGTACGCTCCAGTATAACTGAAGGAATCGGACTGCTTACTAAGGGGTGAATCGTAGATTAATAGAAGGATTCAAGTTGATCTTGTTGCTGGACAAAATGAGGTGGAAGTCATACACCTCCCATCCGTTTTGGATGAAGATTCGATCCGAGTGGATGGCATTGGCAAGGCTGTGATATTCGATGTCATCTACAGTAAGTTCTCATTTTTATACCCTGCTCGAAATTCATGAGTCTCAGAACCTCCTACGCCAATTGGAAAAGGGAAAGATTCTGCTGCTCTCAAGCAGCTGCTCAAGAAGAAAGCGACCCTTGACTCACGCAAACATATTTTGGAGCATGAAGACAGCATCTTGTCGTCTTACTCTGAGAAGATTGACTCCAAGGATGTCGATTCCCAGAAATTATCCCAATTTCTTTCCCTGTATCAGGATCGGAAATCAGCTCTGGATTTGGAGTTGCTTGAACTCCAGGATACTATCAAAGCCAATGACGCTGATATCGAGGAAGAAAGGAAACTTGCCAAGTCAGACAAAAGAAGCCAAAAACGCGGGGTGACAATCGTGATTGTCGTTCTAGCTGACGAAAACGGACCTGCCGAGCTTTCCCTTTCCTACGTCGTATCTTCAGCTCAGTGGAAGGCTCAGTACGATCTTCGTGCATCCATCTCGAACTCACAGAAGTCCGACACATCCATCTCACTGCAATATCGTGCATCGATCTGGCAGGCGACGGGCGAAGACTGGGAAAACGTTGAACTGAAGCTCAGCACCGCTTCTCCTCAAATAGGAAGTACGGTCCCTTCCTTGAGGTCTGAACACGTCCATCAGGAAATCGTTTACCAAAACTTCGCAAAGAGCGCAAACCGTACTCGCAGAAGCAAATCGTTCGGAGGCCCGCCCATCCCGGCCATGTCACGATTTCTCAGAAGTAGCGGTTCTGCGGAGTCCGAAGAGGATGAGGATGTTGGTTTTTCGCTCCCGGCGTTTATGGCGACCTCCCAGACAGTCGCGACTGAAAATGCGATCAGTGCCAATTTTGCTATCGAGGGGTTATCTACCATCCCGAGTAATACGGATGATGACTCCCAGACTCATAAAGTGACCATTGCTATTATCGACTTGAACGACGTCTCTCTTGAATGGATCACCGTGCCTAAGGAGCTTCCGAGTGCTTTCCTCCAGGTACTTATCTCGGTCTATGATATGTTATTTGTCATTCGTCTGACTAGTGATCCAGTGTCGGGTCAAGAATACATCTCCGTATCTACTCCTCCCAGGCCCGGCGAACATATTCATGGACAACAATTTCGTCTCTAAATCTGAACTCTCTGTACGTCTTTCCTTCATCTTGTCATCAACATGATCACTAATTCTTTATCACTTGCTTTATCACAGCAAGTCAGCTCTCAAGAAAGTTTCTCTTGTTCTCTGGGTGTTGATCCGGAAGTTCGAGTAACGTATCACCCCGTTCGCAAGATGGTCAAGACAGTCGGAGGACTCCTCAGCTCCAAGACGACCACCACTTCCTTCACCCAGAACATCACCCTGAAAAATAATCGCAGGGCTGCGCTCAAGAGACTCATTGTCAAAGACAGCGTGCCTATCAGCAGCGACTCAAGGTTCAAGGTCAATGTCTTAGTACCGAAGGGTCTCGAAGAAGGAGGCCCGTCTTCCAAGGCGTCGAGCAGCGTCAGAGGGCCAACGCAAGATGTCAGTCTTGGAACCAATGTCAGCGTCCGATGGGCGCCGACTGCAGGGAGCGAAAGTGTGTTTCGTGAAGATGGAGTAGCTGATAACGCGGAAGGAACTATCGAGTGGACGTGTGTTGTTGAACCTGGTTCGAGTCAGGACCTGCAACTTGTATGGGAGGTTGTGGCTCCCGCGGGAGTGAAGTGGACGAAGTCTTGAACGACAGATGACTGATTTGGATTTCAGAATGAGTTTAATCACCTACATATGAGATTGCATTTGATGTCAAGCCTATAATGATAATGACCGGCGTTCTACTGAATTACCGGCAGAAGCGCTGAAAGTCAACAAGGCTAAATATCGAAACCGCCCGAGTCAATAATGCAGTGAACGACACGAACGACAATGAAATAGCCTTGGCCCAGGTTCTGTATGATCCTCTCATCTGTCTACACGACTGTATTGACTGACCACATCCAAGATCCACATAATGCCTCCAAAGCGTTCTGTCAGGCCCCGTAAACCATCCCCTGGGGCTGAGATACCTCTGAATGCTCAGAACGGCGAGCCTCCCACAGACAATCGACGACAGGGGCCCACGCTTCCTGCTGAGCTCTTGAGAAACATCGTCGAAGAAGTCGCATTATCTCACTGGGATTCCAATGCACGTCGTCGAGATCTCCATAACCTCCTATTCGTAAGCCGGGACTTCAAGAACGAAGCAGAGCGTCTTTTATTCCGTGACATACGGGTCATCAGTGGCAAACCCGCTGTGAAACAGATCTCGAGTGCGCTGGCACTCCACGCTCGCACCAGACTCGTACATTTTCTACGTATCGACGAATACGCCGATCTTCCTGGGCGCCGAGGAAGATCATTTGATCACCACTTTTTCTCAATGCCTCTACACAGAATGGATTGTCTTCGCTCGCTCTCCATTGCCCAAGGCATGCCTTGGATGCCAACTAACAAACTCTTTGGGTTCCTCGCCAATGCGATCCCAGAGAATACCCTGATCGAATTTCGAACATCGACTGGGTTGTACGAGGACGCCTCGCCCTTCCTCAGTCGACAGAACATGATCAAAGATATACGCGCGTCATTCATTGGCACAAGTCTGACCGAGGCGTTGGTCCGATCCCCATCTCTGCTGCCTCGTCTCCAGTGTCTAGGAATGTATTGTTTCTCGAGCGATGACGCCTCCCAATTCGTCCAGGAGCGCCCTGTCTCTGTCCTGCGTCTTGCATCCCTGTATGGGTTGCCCACATATTGGAATTCATTCCAGACGCGGTTGCAAGTTTTAGACTTATCAAGAGTGAGCTGCCAAGATGAGGGTTCGGCCGTGCAATACATCCGAGACATAGTGTTGACGGCAGTCAATCTACGTTTATTTGCATGTTTCACTATGGGAGCGGATCCAATTGCTAGTGAGTTTCTGTCGTCGCCATTGCTATGTCCGTGAGATTGCAGCGCAAATCCACTGACAATGAGTCATCAGATTTCCCCACAGCCTTGTCGGTGGAAGGATTTGTAGAAGCTTTGGGAGCCCTGCGTGACCTTGCTTTCCTTGAGACACTCACTGTCGACAACTTCGGTCTGTCTTGGCCAGATGCTCCACACCTTCCGAGAATCATCAATGCCCCTCAATTGAAACGGATATTTGTAACTCAGAAATGTATAATCTGGTCTATGCCCAGCTTCCTCAACACTTCTCACGAACTCATCTATCACAATGAAAGTTGGCTTTGTCGGGAACAGAATCGAACTAGAGATCAGTGGTTTGCTGAACAGATCTCAAGGTCCACTGGGTCCTTGTGCGGGTCTCTGTCGTCAGATACATGGCAGTACTGTTAGCATCAGCTGTTCGCATAAGTGCATGTACTATCTTGTTGGGCAGTAACTTCGCGCTGCGAGATGTGTATAAGACGTCCAATGCTCTCGTGGCTTTTTCTTGAGGTACTCAACGGCAATAAGGGCCCGGTGTTCATCGAGGTTGCCGGCTGTCGGTGTATGTCAACAAGACCAAACATACCGGCATTCATCACTTGACTCAACGACGAGCAAGAGCATGAGACCAGCCCTGTAGTGTTCCTTCGTTCTTTCAACACTTTCCGCCTTGTGAAAAGCGCTCGACTTACCACATAGTCAATCAACTTGAATGGCTCAAAAGCGGCCTGTCAGAGGCCGCGCAGTCGTTCGAACGGACGAAATTCTAAACGTCCAGCGGCCTACGCTGCCCCCTGAGTTGTTGAGGCTCATCGTGGAAGAAGTCGCATCCTCCCACTGGGATTCCAACGCACGCCGTCGAGAACTCTATAATCTCTTGTTCGTCAGCCGCGTTTTCAAAGACGAGGCAGAGCGACTTCTGTATCGCAACATCCAGCTGACCAGCGGGACGCCCGCTCTGGGTCAGATCTCGGATGCCCTCGAGAACCGCACCAGACTTGTGCATTCCTTGCGCGTTGATGGATATGCCGACCTTCTGGGGCGGCGAGGGCGATCATTCAATTCCCATGTGCTGTCGATGCCCTTGCATCGGATGGATTGTCTTCGTTCACTTTCTATTACCCAAGCAGCCACTTGGATACCAGCGCCGCAATTATTTAGTTTCCTTAAAGACGCGATCCAAGAGAATACTCTCGTCGAGTTCAGAACATCTGCACAGGTGGACGAGGACGGTTTTAGCTTTCTTAGCCGACAAAAGATGATCACTCATCTGCAGGTGTCTGGCTTTCGCCCAGGCTTGCATGATGCACTACTCCAATCCCCGCCGCTGCTGCCGCGTCTCCAGCGTCTACGCATGTTCTGTTTCACGAGCAGTGAATTATCACAATTTGTTTCGGAGCGCCCCATATCCATCTTACATCTCGGGTCCCTGTACGGGCTACCTGGATATTGGAGCTCATTCGCTGCGCGGCTGCAAGTCTTGGACATTTCCAAATTTAGCTGTCACGAAGAAGCCACTCCCACCAAATTGATTCGAGACGTCGTGTCAACTGCAATCAATCTACGTTTCTTTGCGTGCTTCTCCCTATTTTACCTGTATACTCGTGAGTGGCTGCCTGTGCTCTTATTTCGTTATGGCCGTCAACCCGCAATTATGTCTACAGGACACGAGGAGTTTGTCCAGCTCGTTAATACTCTCGGAAACTTGCATGATCTTGTTTTCCTTGAGACTCTCACCGTAAAAGTTGGAGCACCATTTGTGCCTCCCATGGATGTTCTTGACCTTCCGGGACTGATCAATGCCCCACAATTGAAACGGATATTCGTAACGCAGAACGTCATCGATAGCGATGAGACCGCCGCCAGCCGCCACGAGCTGTGTTACACTAAGGCCGGTAGCTGGGTTTGTCGAGAACACAAACAGGACAGGGATCAGTGGTTCAGCGCGCAGATATCAAGGTGCTAATGTCTATCTCGAGTGATAGTACTATCAGCTCAGGACGAACATACATAATAATGAAAAAGATCGGTTCAATCCACTGTGGAACGTTTATTGACTATTATACAGTACACACATTCTTTGGTACGGTACCCGATCTAGTTGATGTTTGAAGCCAATACTGTAGTCTTTTTAATTTCAGGGGGGCTCTCCAAGAGCGCATCGGCATTCGCGAAGAGGGCTTCTGCAACCTTTCCAGTGACATGGGCGGTACGGCCCGCTTCGTTAGGGAAAGAATCAGCGATAACGAAGGTGTTGGTTCCGGTGATACGGACGGCAGCCCAGTGAGTGGTTTCAGGCTCGGCTTCGACCAAGGGGACAGCAGACCTCAAGAACTTGTCGACGGCTTCGACCTGGTCAAGTTGCATTAGGTCCATCTAAGAGGGTGACGATGAATACGGTAGACTAACCTGGTCGGCCTTGGCTTTCAGGTAAACGAGTAATCCAACGGTGACGACGGCATCCTTGGGGCCCATCACGGTCGCAAGGACATCGATGTTGATCATCTGAGGGGGAACAGTAGCCATAAGGTCTGAAAATAACAAATCATAAGCGATGACGTCAACGCCCTCAAACCTGGCGACTCACCACTGCCCTTGCCGAGGAGAGCTTTAGGTACCTCACCCTGGATATGCGCAGTACGGGCAGCATCGTCGGTGAAAGTGTCAAAGAGACCATAGGCTCCGGGTGCCTCCAACTGGACTGCGAACCAAGCAAGAGTATTGGCCTCTTGCTGGATCAGAGGGCGAGCGCTTGCCAATAAAGCAGCAAGTTCGGCTTCGCTGCCCTCTTTGGCTTGGATAGGGACAAGGAGACCAACGGTAGGTTCTGAAAATGCAGTGTAAGAACGGATTCACATTAGTTGACGAGCGAAACGACGCACCGGGCATGTTATGTATAGAAGGATGGGGAGCTAGGATGTCGTTTCTACATCTCCATTATATAGGGAGCCTAACCCACCCTAACATTCAGAAAGGGTTCGTGCACAGATATTCACGGATCGGGGTAATAAGCTGAGAAAGGTTATAGCACCGTGGAAGAATCCCCGGCATCGGAGCGCATCTCGCGGAGGTCCAAGAAGATGTGGTTGTGCCCTCATCTTGATGAGATGATCTAGCCGATCGCACTGCATCAAGCTACAGAATTGATACAGCATAGGGGGGGACGGTGAAAGAATTAATTGCGGGCATCGATTGCTAGCCTGATCAATATCAACGATCGTTGCTTCGCACTGCTCTGTCAACTGACGCGCCCGCGGCGTTGCGCGTTGAATGGTCGATGAGTTTTTGATTGCGAGTCGTTCGGTCACGATTGCGGATCCTTTGTCGCCGACAGAACTTTCGTGAGAGACTCGGGATTCGGTTTTGCAGCCGTGCCGGTGACCCTCAGCCCCATATCTCCTTGTAGGAAATCTCTGGTCGTGGGTCCAATGGTATATAGCAGAGCTGTCATTCTTCCCGGGACTTTGGCAGAGGCACGACCTTCGGAGAGATTCGTGGGCGATATGGTGGGTAGAATGAAGTGCTTGGTAAGATGAGGCACAGCGTATGTGGCCGCGGAAGGTGCGAAGAATACGATACGGATGGCTGACGTTGCCTTTCCGTAAGCTGCCGCGATTTCAGTCATCAGCCAAAGCATATGGTGTTCAATGTTATGGTGGCACACGTACTCTGCGAGATGAATTCATCAAGCCTTTTTGGGAATTCAAGGTCCTCTGTAGTCTCATAGACACATATACTCTCCCACCCGATGCCGTGTTCGTCGAGAGTTTTGCTGAGAGTATCACGATTTTTGTCTCCAGTTAGGTAGAGTAGGGTTCCCAACGAACGGTCCTTATCGTGGATGATGAATTCGGCCAATTTGGCAGCTGTACCAGCTTCCTGCGCTCCTCTGATGAAACCGACATGTGGTAGGAAGGGCGAAGATGGAAGAGACTTCAATTCTGAGGCTGTTTTGTCTCCCACCACATAGAAAGGTGTTGTGCACCAGTCAGCAGCACCTTCCGTGTCTTGCGCAATTATCGTCGATATAGCAGCTTTCCAAGCTTCGACACTCCTGCCACTGGTCATGATAACTCCATTTACTGACGCAGCTGCGTCTTTCCCAAGCGGCCCAGCCAAGATCTTGGAAGCCAGACTTTCGATATTGACGAGTTGTGTGGCTAGAATTGGGATTGAAGTCGCTTCATTGCCTGCAGCTTCAAGGGCCTCATGATATGGATCAGGGGTCTGCTCTGATGGACTTCGTATGAGCAAGACCGTCTGGGTCATGGACGTAGTAGATCGTCGGACGCGTCGGGCGTTTGAATTTCCGCTCTCAGCAAATCTTTGCTCGTCATGTCTTCGCGTGCTGGCTCGTCAGGCAAGCGAACGGAAAAGCCTTTGCATTCTCTGATAGCAGGGACAACAGCGGGTGCAGTCGAGGCGTAAGATATTGCAATCACTAATGTCGTTACAGTTCCCATCTAATCTCAATTCGCAGATTTGTAACTTATCCTACCGAGTTCGTCAAAACGCGAAGTCAATTTGGTGGCAAGAGAGAGGCACCACTGACCATCATACGAAACACTCTCAAAGAAAAGGGTGTGATCGGTCTGTACTCGGGTTGCGGCGCCCTCGTTGTTGGAAACTCTGTCAAAGCTGGTGTCCGCTTTCTATCCTACGATCAGTTCAAAAATGCATTAGCAGACAAGCAGGTGAGCTCACCTGACTATCTCGTTGTCATCATTCGGTGATGGTGATGCTTGGAGGGAAAAGTGAGCGCTCCTAGGAGTCTGCTGGCCGGTTTGGGGGCTGGAATCGTCGAGTCGATCATCGCTGTTACACCGTCTGAGACCATTAAGTGAGTTATTTATTCACTTGGCATCCCGTCCCCTGACCTTTGAATCAAGAACTAAACTGATCGACGACTCCAAGCGGCCAAACCCTCGATTCAAGGGCCTTATCCATGGCACGTTGACAATTGCTCGGGAAGAGGGGATTCGTGGCATATACAGTGGGTTATTCCCCGTGGTAAGTGTATTTGGGCTATCGCGATGAGATTGGTGTGTTGACATTTAATACCAGATGATGCGTCAAGCCGCAAATTCTGCTGTTCGATTTACCACATATACGACTTTAAAGCAGTTTGTCCAAGGAAACGCACGACCGGGACAAACATTACCTACTGCGGTGACGTTCGGTGTAGGCGCAGTCGCAGGGCTCGTCACTGTCTATACAACGATGCCCTTAGAGTAAGCATCCCGCTTTGAGTCAAAGCACATATATTCAGATATCCTTCAGTGTCATTAAAACGAGAATGCAGTCACTAAACGCTCGCTCTCAATATTCTAATTCTTTCCATTGTGGGTACCGAATCTTCAAAGAAGAGGGCATCCGTCGGTTTTGGACTGGGACTACGCCGAGGTTGACTCGTTTGGTGGTTAGTCCCTCCTTTCTCACTTGCATGCTGTCATCACGATATTCAAACCTTTTTCATAGCTGAGTGGCGGGATCACATTCACGATCTATGAAAAGGTCATCGGATTGATCAGTGGTCGGGCACCTGCATAGAAATCTCCCTGGAGAGGCGGTCGACATGGTCTTGATCCCTTTCGGCCGAAAACAGTCTTCTTTGGCGCATAACGCCGAAGTCTCCGATGATCAGCGCTCAGCGCACGAGCCGAGGGATTCTGATACTCGCCCTTTTGACCTTCGTTCACATTATTTACTGGATCTCATTCGAGTAATGCACGACAACTGCGAGCATTTGCATCGCGTGGTTCGAGTCACCCAATTTCTGATTCGCCATCCTAGACAACTACTAGTACTACCGCACTAAATCTTACCAAAACAATTGTACCAAAAGACGACCGCTGCAGCCAAATATACCCTGCATCAGGTTGGACCAGCCCTCCTAATCTTGAGCATAATTCTGGATGAACAGAGGGAAAACAAAACACATAGAATAAAGATATCGTTGAAGTGTTTGGATCTACCGTCTCTTGAACACTAAGGGCACGCGTTCAGGTCTGTATAGACAATCAACAGGACTATCAAAGGGAATAAACGAATCTTATACGCACGTCAAAGTGATCGTAATGTCACTCTTGAATATTCTCTCCCTTCTCTCTTCGATCGTTTCGCCCCTATACTGGGGTTCATCCATGACTGCGACGGTGTATTTTGATATGAGCTTTGATAAAACTGCTACGGCCTCTGTTTCTCCAAACCTATGTTGCACGCATATTAAAATGAGTCCATCCATTGCTAATCACTTGGCGAATCAAAGACTTACTTTCGTCCGATGCAGGCGCTGCCCGATTGCTCCCAGTCAGTTAGGACTGCGTGGGATGGGAAACCGCTTACCGAGCGCCGCTTGAGAATGGAACGAAGGCGTCTTTATTGTATTCCTCAAGGAAACGATCAGGATTGAAAGTCTCCGGGTCCTTCCAATATTTGGCTAAAATGTTATCAGGCAATCGTCTGACAGCAAAATCCACAAGCACGTACGATTATAATGTAGACCAGGAGTGTTTAAAGTGATGTTTGTCCCCTTTGGACACTGAAGAGTCTTTTTCTCATCGTTGATTGCACTGGAGACAGGAAGCACGAGGTCTTCCCCGGCTTTCTTCGGGATATAGCAAACCTGTATCAATTCCAACAATGTGTTGTGTGTTCGCTGAAGCAGTGATTTGCGTACCGGTGGGAACATCCGAAGAGTTTCATAGAAGCAGCTATATTGAGTCCAAAGTCAGTGTCATTATCGTCCAACGAAAACACGGAACTGACGCTAGGACGCGATCGAGGGCGTTGAAGTCGTCGTATGTCTAGGGGCAGTAAGAGTCACGGAGACGAGGTTATGGAAAAATAAAAGCTCGTACAGGCTCTCGATCCCCTATAATAGACTTAATGTGTTTATGAAGCTTTTCTTGTTCGTCGGGGTATAAAGCTAGCATGCCAAGGGTGTAACAGAGCGTATGTGCCGTGGTCTGGGTGATATTAGCCTTGGCCAAACAAGGTTGTTATCGATGAACACTGACCTCATGCCCAGCGACGAGATAAATGAAGATATTTCTGCCAGCTTTGTGTCAGGGTGAGCCCATACCATATAAAAATACAACGTCACCCCGTCAGCTCTTCATTTGTCAATTTCAAGGCATCTTCCTCTTCATCCTCGCTGGCGGCTAACAAATTTGTCAACAAATCAGCACGCTCTCCAACCCCTGCCTTTCCACTGGCTATCATCTCCCTCCTCTCTCTGATCATGTCAGCCATATAAAGACCTAATTCTTCGTAGCCCGCCTTGGTTTCTCGAAGGCGGGGATGCAGGTTGAGTGCCCAGTCAGGTGCAAGAAGCTTAGGGATGAGGTCGCGAGAGACGATGAATAATGCTTTCGTGAAAGGAAGTGTACGTCCTGGTGCTGGAGTACCGTCTTCCTCCCACCCCATAGGTTTGCCGAAGCCGGCTATGGAAAGCACCATGAGAGCAATCTGACAATAGAGTTAGCTGTGGAAAGCGTATCAGGCAGGAAATACGTACGGGAAGTGTAAGATCGAGGCAATGATCAACTTCGATACTTTCTTTGGTACCCCAGACCTTGGCGTATAAGCCGTTCATAATGCCGACAGCGGCTTCAAAGACCAAACGATTGTTTCTCTAAGGACCGGTTTATCATGAACAGTTCTGTAAAGCGCTTTTCACATACCTCGGAGAAAGCAGGGGCGGAAATTTTCCTGTGCCTCTTCCACTCTTTTCCTTCCGTAGTGACTACATTCTTCATCGGCAGAACTGAGTTAGTGAGAACAAACGCGGGTCAACCCAGACTTACCTGGCCATACATGATGAGACCAATGTATTGTTCCAATGGCTTGGGGAATCTCTGGCTTGAGAGTGTAATTTCTTTGACAGCCTCGGCATCGGCGACGTATAGGACTTTGGTAGGGGGCCATAGCGCGACGATCGACACAATGTTCCATCCGGCCTCGATAAAGGCTGTTTCATATCATTGAGTGAGTCTTGTAATTCGGAGCTCACAGCATAGCTTGGACGTACGTTTACGCTTCAAGGTCCAAGCCCACCTGTTCCCCATGCTTATATGCTTCGTGAAAGGAACAGCCGTGCCAATCGTTGACAGCGGACTGAGAACGACTCTGAAACCAGGCCAATTGCTTCATCAAATGGTCAAAATGAGCATAGAGGCAATCAAAATCTTTCAACGGCGTACCGAAGACTGGCGACATTGGAACGAAAGGTCAGATATTGCCGGACTAAATATATGACCGCTGCGACGAGCACAAGGGCAGCTAGAGAACCAGCCATCACTGAAGCAGTCCAGATGGCGTGTGTCTTCACTAAGAACCTTTAGGACGTCTTATAATATGAGCCCGGGCGCATGTGCTCCCACACTGACGTGCAAGTTGGCATAAACCGGGAACCCGCGTCGGCGTCTCAGTAAAGTTTACTCTCGGTGCCGAAGAGCGGCGGTCAGACCGTGGGACTTTCTACGATCCCGTTCACATGAATTCATGAATGGCCTATTAGAAAGTGTACTACAAGTAGTACATGGAGGACATAGATAATTGATTAACGAACTGATTCGAGAATGAACTTTAGAAAGAGAATTTTTCAAAGAATATCTGATAGGACTCAAATTGGGCGGAAGTTCAAAGCAGAAGCAACAACTGAAAGAATGTCAGACGTAACTCGCACAAAGGTGCTTCGAAAAGCTGTGAATGGGGGCCAGGCACCGAAGACTACAAAAACCGGGGCGGAATGGTGTAAAAGTCTTCAAATAATCATCCTACCATACACGTATCGTCCGCATGTGCCTATAGTCCTAGTCTTGAACGCCTTCTAGCCCAACATAACTAGATATCACTTGTGACAAACGACCCTCTGCGAGGTCATAAAGCCAGCCATGAATAGTGATAGGTCCAGAAATTTGTACTCCTTGATTATGAAGTGCCTGACTGGCTAATAAATTGTTGTACTGCCCAATGATCAGAAAAACAGAAAAAACATCAATGCAAGCTCTCATACCTGCGCTATGATATTATCATGAACGAGCAATTCGACTGCATCGTCAAAATTGGGAGGTTGGGCCTTGTACCGCTGTGCTAATGTGATGAGAGGCTGGAGCCAGCGCAAAAGACTTGGTGGAAGCGGATCCTGAGGGATACCGCGCACGTATTTAAGAGCCGCCTCGACTCCACCACATTTAGTGTGTCCCACTAGAACGACTATGTTGAGTATTAGCATGTTACGCTCCAATAGCACAGATTTGACTTCAACCGACCATGTTCAATCTTCAGATGGACGGCATAGGTGAGGACCGAATTCGCAGAATCATCATTCAATTTGAATTGACTAAAGAAGCGATATAAGTCAAACCCTGATCTACCAAAAGAATCTCACTTTGCAATATTCCTCGTTGTGAAGAGGACGCCTGGCAGGACATCGCAAACAACTCCTTCCGGTACACGAGAGTCAGAACAACCAATCCAGAGAACCTAGCGCATTAACTTGAGATACCACTCATACTTGTCAGTCAAAGCCATCACAAACCTTGGGCTCTTGAGTCCTATTAGCTGAATTATGGAAGAAGTCCGGTCCAATAGCCTTAATATCGGAAGACCACCTTCCATTCCGCTCTAAGAGATTTACAAGCGCATCCGGGATAGGGAGAGGAGCAGCATCCACAGGGAGTTGAGTCATGTTGAATGCGTCGCGTCGCGATCACGGGCGAGGAAACCAGCAAAGTGGTGTGATCCTGTTCTTATATTCGAATGGATCCAGACTGATCCTTAGCTAGCGGCAATATCAAAAATTCGTCCGTGGCACAGGGGATGCCGAAGATAGCCTCTGATAGGTCGCGGGTTCAGCGCCACGGAGAGCGTGTAGCGAAGAATATGATCCCATCAATGTCCTCGAAATTGGTGCCTTGAATTAGCTTTACTTAGTTATTCGGTTTCCGCGACAAAGTTGTACGCACCCTGAACGAAACGCCCTGAGTCCTCGAATCAATATTGAACCCGCGTTGGACTGGCTAGCCCGTTTAAATTGTGGACTTTTTCAGGAAGTGAGTTCAGCAAGAGATTATTCTCGAGTAGGTGTGCGGACGACGTCGGGCTCTCCGTGAGGTAGGTGATAACCGTTGTGGCTATCAATGGGCGCAGAACGAGCCAAATCACTCGGTTGAAAGTCCAGGCCGATGAAATTCTCTCTCCTGTCTCAAGGATTGACCGTATTCCCATGCGCGAATACAGTTGGCTCGCATCAAGAGTGAAACAGACCAAATCAGTGCTGGCAGTCAAAAGCGCGGGTCATTTCGGAAGCTCCCGTTCAGCCAGCGCAGATAACGGAGATACCAGCCGAAGACGAGCTGAATTTGCTAAATCTTAAAGAAGACGCGTATATTAGCGATAGCTCGTCATGGTGAATGTAACCTTCTAGATGTCAGAGGGAAGGTACATCATCTGAAAGACGGGTGCCACGGAATATACTATTACACTAAGTGCTACATGCAAAGTACAACTTTACAGGCTTACAGCAAGTCTAAATTTGCCATAGATCTAGGCGTTATCTTCAAATCAAAAGGACCCGGATGACTACAACCAGCTCAACATACTTAACGAGGCATAAGAAGAAAAGAAACACACCTGATCATTCCGGTAGTATACTCCACATTCAACGTCCTTTCTCTACTTACTTTGTCCTCTGGTAACCGAATATCGAAGATAGCCAGGACGGTGGCGATTGAGATGAATACCGACGCTTCGGCGTTCCACATCCCGGGACAGATACTACGGAGAATATGAGTACGTAGTAGCCCCAATAAAGATTTATGACAGACCGTCTGCCAAAACCGAAGTGATGCGACACTGCATCTGCAGGCGTACCGAGAAAACGTTCGGGCCTGAAAGTCTCCGGTTCGGGATATATTGAAGGATCTTGTAGCATGGCCCTAGATGATATTTAGCACGAAATATTGAGAGAAAAACCAAGTTGTTTACCAAAGGTTGGTTATTCTTTGCTCGAATGAGTCGTCAATTATGTAGTGGCAAGACGCTGGTGAATACTGACATTGTCGTATCTGTCCCTCCATTAGACTCTCAGTGGAAACCAAATATTCAGAGCTTACTTTCAGGTATCCGATAGCCGTTATAATCATCCTCTTTAGTCACTCGATGAGCGACGCCTATATCCCATCAGCTGAATATTCACGAAAATGAGAAGGATAGGTCTGACCAATTGGCAATACAGGTTTCCATCTAAACGTCTCTTTAACACAAGCAGTGATAAAAGGCAGATTCCCTCGATCTGAAAATGACGGAAGTCTATCTCTTCCAACGACAGAATCGATCTCTGCCTGAGCCCGAGCTTGAGCTTCGGGATTCAAAGCCAACGCTAAGAACGCCGTTAGGATGGCTGCTACAGTCTGATAATGCGGCTTCAATACGAATAGATCTGGGTTCATGAAGGAGTAATCACCGAGTCCGCACCACCAGTGTACAAGCTCAGAGCGGACCATTTGATATCCTCTTCTTGTCCCTTTAACTGAGGATCTTCGAGGTGTCGGGAGACATAGGACGGAGAAGCGTTTCCTTGCGCCTTGGACAGTGGATCAATAGAATGGAAGGTGTAGCCCAAATATTACACGCACTATTTGTGACTTGACATTCTCGAAGGGTTCGTTCGTCAAAACCTGCAGCTCTTCTCGCCACCGACGCGCTTTTCTCTGAAATCCTGCCCCGGGAACCCACTCAGGAATATACTTCACTTCGGAAACTGTCAATGAAATATAATCCAGACAAACAGGGCCTATTCACACCAAGGAATGAAATCCACCCAGAAAGCATTAGGAGTCGCAGCAACAGAGAAATTACTCTGGGCATCCTCAGCCATCTTGATATACCTATCATCGTCAGAAACGACTTCATGACCGTATGCAAGTCGAATGATAGAAGCTCCAACGGTGCGTCGGATATGCGAACGGAAATTCTGGGGAGTTTCGAGGAGTCGTTTGAGGAATTTTTTGTTTTCGGATTCTTGGAGCGGCCAGAGATCTTTGGAAGCTGTTTGACTGAGGGTGTTGTGGAGGAGTTTCCGGTAGTTTTTATGA
The DNA here is from genome assembly GCA_001632355.1 of Sistotremastrum suecicum HHB10207 ss-3. Classification (NCBI taxonomy): domain Eukaryota; kingdom Fungi; phylum Basidiomycota; class Agaricomycetes; order Sistotremastrales; family Sistotremastraceae; genus Sistotremastrum; species Sistotremastrum suecicum. Next base: position 39,758 of record KV428041.1, on the reverse strand, counting down.
CGCAGTCCGGATTCGATGAGAGTCACTCCGCGCTCCCAACCAACTCTAGGCCGGGTCAGAAAGACGGAAGTTGACGTCTTGCCCATTGCTTACAGTTCTCCGACCATAGTTAGTTTTGGACGATCAGAATATATTGCAGATCTCTTGTCGAGGAGCCCAGTAGCAACAGCTCGCGAGTTGATCACAACAATCGACTGGCCGAATAGATTCAAGTATATCAGAGGGCCTAAGTAAATCAGCTGCAGCCTTCAGATCGATCGTACGGAGGGCTCACCAAACTGCTTCCCCCATTCTATGAATGTCAACCACTCGCGCTCTCGAGGTACCTGTAGCAAGTTCCCTATGATCGGCTTCCCGACAGGACCAGGAGGTAGAGGCAGATGTCTAGCGTTCCTGTCGCGACTCCATGCAACGAAAGTATACAGAATATTGATTATCAGAGCTGCTGTGATTAATCGAGATAGCCAGCTGCTAAAGACTGGCTCTGCCTGGTCTGACATGGTCGCAGAGACCGAGAAGAGCCGGGCGAGAGCTCGGACGAGCAGCGGACTCAAGTGACGAAATAGGAAGCTCAGGCACGTGAGTTGGCACGTGGCACCTCCGGCGCTCCATCTTCTCAGGGCCGGCGTCTTGGATCCACTGGTGACCTGGTTCATGACAAGGAGACATCGGTGACGTCGTTGGGAAATTGGAATATATATACTCAAGCAGAATGGCCATCTCCCCACTCAACATATTTCTGCAAACGACATGACTACTTCAGTTCCATACGACCCCACTGCTCCTGACAGCCTCGCTGCTCCCCATCATCACGTCCATGGCTCTAGTGACCCTCTCCCAACGAGAAGCAGTCTGAATGACTCGCAGAATGGAGAGTTCCAGACGTCTGATGAACGCTCGTCAGGCCAAAATGGGTTCAATTCTGACCGGCCATTGGATGTCCAGCCAGCACCTGAAGGTATGTTGATGTCATCGTCCCCCTAAGTGGCACGTCTGACAGACCGCACAGGTGGTGTCGCCCAAGGTGGGCAGGAAGGGCTGCCAGAAGGTAAAGCCAATGCGGTTGACAAGATTGTTGGCAAAGTCGAGAAGGTAAGCCTCCGAGCATGATGCGTCGTTCTTGGTCTGAAATAATTATCCAGGTCATTGGCAAGCATACTCATAATCCCGAGCTCCATGAGAAGGGTGAACTGCGCGAGAGCGGTGGCAAAGGTGCCCAAGAGGGGACAGCACGAGCTCCCCACGATTAACGTGAAACAATCCAAATCCATGTAGCTATAATACGATACCCAGTGTAATTGTACTCAGCAATAATTGCGATCAAGAGAGGCAGGGGCATTGATACCTCCAAATTCGCGGCACGAGATAACACCATGGTGAAAATTGACTGAAGCAATGCAGAGAGTCTTTCAGCGTCGAGCCTAGCTGCGTGATGCATATGGTGGCCCGGGGCTGAAGAAAGCGTCCGAGTTCCGTAAAATCCGCGAACCGTTCTCCGTGCCCTCGTCGCCCTACGCAGCTTCAGCAACAATCCAAAGCCTCGCTTTGGCCCTCTCACGCACCTGGTGACCGTAACGATACACAGAAGCCTGTCGATCTACAACAATCGATCCCGAAAACCATCCCTTGATTGTCATCAGGTTGAATCCAGAGGATATTCATGAATCGAGCAGCACCCAAAAAAGGTCTGGCTACTTACGACTCAACAGTGACTCGGAGCTCACTTAATTTTCAGGCGAAAACTATGAGCTTAGGGCAGATCTCAATAGCGAGTATCGCGATAAGCGCAAAGATGCGATCAAGCGTGTCATTGCGAACATGACAGTGGGCAAGGACGTTTCAGGACTCTTCCCCGACGTTCTCAAAAATATGCAAACGGAGGATATCGAGCAGAAGAAGCTTGTTTATCTCTATCTTATGAACTACGCCAAAACGCAACCTGAGCTTGTCATTTTGGCCGTGAACACGTTCGTTCGGGTGAGCATCTCGTGATGTCTTCCTCAAGTGACCTTTTCTGAACTTCGATCTAGGATACTGATGATCCTAATCCGCTGGTTCGAGCTTTGGCGATACGGACAATGGGATGCTTACGCGCCGACAAAATCATCGATTATCTTGCCGACCCTCTCCAAAAGTGCTTACGAGATGAAAACCCATACGTTCGGAAAACGGCTGCGTTATGTGTGGCGAAGCTGTATGAGATGAAACCTGAGCTTGTCATCGACAATGGATTCTTGGAACAGTTGCAGGATCTGGTATCGGATGCTAACCCCATGGTGAGCTCTTCGTTCATTCGTACCAGGGCCCGAATTCTAATCACGAAACTCAAGGTTGTGGCGAACGCCGTAACTGCGCTCAGCGATATCCATGTCGCAGCTACATCTGAACCTTCTACATCAGGAGAACCTCAACCCGGCGTATTCAACATCAACACCCACATCCTCAGCAAACTCCTCATCGCCCTCAACGAATGTACCGAATGGGGTCGCGTATCGATCCTGACCGCGTTATCAAGATATAAAGCACAGGACGATAAAGAGAGTGAACATATCTGCGAGCGTGTAGTGCCCCAGTTTCAACATGCTAATGCCAGTGTCGTGTTGGCTGCCGTCAAGGTACGATCCTCTTCCTCCATTCTCGAATTGCGCTGAGTGCGATGCAGGTGATCATGATCCACATGCGTCACGTCCACCGACCCGACCTCGTCAAACAACTGGTTCGAAAGATGGCTCCTCCTCTTGTCACCCTGCTTTCAGCCCCTCCGGAGGTCCAATGGGTGGCACTCCGAAATATCAGTTTGCTGCTCCAAAAACGCCCTGATATCCTCCAGAATGAGATGCGCGTCTTCTTCTGCAAGTACAACGATCCTTCCTATGTCAAAGTAGAGAAGCTGGATATCATGATCAAGCTCGCGGGTGATAACAATGTTGACTCGTTACTGAGCGAGCTGAAAGAGTGAGCATGATCACTATTCTCCAAGTGATTTTACTGACGAGGTTGATATGTTAGATACGCGTCGGAAGTCGATGTTGATTTTGTTCGCAAGTCTATTAAGGCGATTGGTCAATGTGCCATTAAACTCGACTCATCGGCCGATCGATGCGTCAATGTTCTTCTGGAGTTGATCGGGACTCGTGTGAGCTATGTCGTTCAGGAAGCAGTCGTTGTCATGAAGGTAAGGCAACGAACCTAAGATCACACTTACCCGAGTCTTATCTATCCCCAGGATATCTTCCGAAAATACCCGTCGACGTATGAGGGTGTTATACCCACATTGTGCGCTAATCTGGAGGAGTTGGACGAGCCCGAAGCCAAGGCATCACTTATCTGGATTATTGGCGAATACGCCAACAAGATCGACAATGCCGCTGAATTGCTGGAGGTTTTCGTCAATACGTTCGTGGAGGAATCATACGCCGTACGTCTCAACTATCCTTTCCCCCACCACAGCCCAAGTTATGAACTGAATTACTTGCAGGTTCAATTGCAGACCCTCAGTGCTGTTGTTAAGCTGTTCCTGAAGAAACCTGACTCAGCACAAGGATTGGTCCAAAAAGTGCTAAACACTGCCACCAAAGATTGCGATTCTCCCGATGTCCGGGATCGAGCATACATCTATTGGCGACTATTGTCAACTGATCCTGCGGCGGCGAAGGTCAATTCCATGTATGGCTTTCGAATGATAGATAGAGCTGACTTTAGATTAGGCTGTCGTGCTGGCACACCGCCCTCCTATAACTCTCCCTCGAACAACCGTTCCTCCAATAGTCCTTGAAGAATTGATCGGGGATATTTCTTCCTTAGCGAGTGTATACCATAAGCCCGCGGAGACCTTCATTGGCAAAGGAAGATTGGGCGCCGATGCGCTACAACGGAAAGCAGCAGAGTGAGCCTTCTCATATTGAGTTCATCGACTACATCTAACCTTGTTTCTTCACAGGCAAGACGACGAGGTCTCAGCACAAAAGGCATTGCAAGAAATTGCCGCCGGACAACAGGCCGAAAACTTACTCGACTTCGACGACGTCCCCGCAGACGACGACCGACCGACCGGACTCGCAGCAACATCCTTCACTTCAACGCCAGCAGCTGCAAATCTCATCTCTGGGAAATCCACCAACCCTCTGGACGATCTTGTATCTATATTCGGGAGTGCAAGTATGGAAGTGCCACAACAACCGCCACGAGCAAATGGCCTGGGTGGCTTATCGTCGCCCATTGCTGCTGATCCGTTTGCCCGTCTGGGAGGTGGCGCCTCGAGAACGCCTGGGTTGGGCAGTGGTGTTACTTCACCAGTTCCCACCCAATCACGCCAGCAGCAACCCCAGGAAGATCTCCTGGGTTTATTCTAGATGTACTGCTGAGGTTATTTGCATTCATAATGTTAGTATTATGTTACTAGTACATATTCCATTTTCTCTCAGCTGGTTCGACGTTCGACGGTCGCGCTTGTGAAAGAAAGCGCTCGAGCGGATGCCGAGATCGGCTTCAACTTGAAATGGGTTCACTTGCCCTCGTCGTGCCACAGCTTGTCATGAAACTTTCATGGCGACGAAAGTCTTTAATGCATCCTTGTTCTCGATATTGATACCCTATCTTGAAGATGACTATAAGTCTCTGGCAACCTGCTGTTTGGTGAACGTCCAGTTCCATGACGCTTTCACACCAGTACTGTATCGAAAACTGAGCGTCGTCGTTCCTTCAAATCCTTACGACGAAGCTGTGAGTGGATGGGCGACAAGCTTGCTTCAAAAGGGGTATCTTAGGCTTGAGTTAGGGAACTAGGTCTCAACTATGGAGTTGTCGTTCTCCTCATCTTGCCCCCCATGTTCAGGAGCTCGTGCTAACAGGTTCGTCGCCCCTTCGTCGTCTCGTAATTCAACGTCTAACATGATGCCAGGTCACTTGGCTTTTCCGCAACATATGGAGCGAGAAACCTCGACAATGCAGCTTGTCCTCGACGTGCTACCTCTGCTCAAGGGTCTACGCTCCTTTGTTTGCAAGCCTCAAATCGTTTCGAAAGAGATTTTTGAAGTACTGCTCGATGCCATCAATGTTCTACCCCTTCGGGAAACATTCCATGTCAACCGCGTGTGTATGGAGACAGAGACTGCAGCCCAGCTTATCAAGGACAACATCCGGAGGTTGACTCTTGAAAGTCCAAGAGCTGCGAACCTTGTGCAGCTTCAATCCCAAATATCCAAGCTCCATTTACTGGAGCTCCACCTCACGGTAGTATTCTCGTTCGTCGGCCTTCCTTCTGCTCATAGTGAACAGGACGACTGTGGATCTGCGTCGCCTAGGCTATTTGATATCTTGCAGGACGGCGTGACCGAATTGGAGGCTTTCACTTTCGGCCTCTGCTATTCCATCACGAACAACCAGATCTTTCGGTTCTTGGATCATATGAATCACCTCAAAAGACTGGAACTTCATTACTATGTGGTGAGTCACTGCGTCGTTGTAGCAATTGCATATGTTCTCACGTCAGCTCATAAGCAACTAGGGCTGTATGCGAACACGGAACTTCCAGCATTACAGCATCTGGTTGTCCATCATGCCTTCGAAACGACTGTTGACGGAAGCCGACGAATCTGCAAATGGATCCGGTCAATTATAGGCCATTCATCCATTCGACTTCTCGAATTGAAGTTATTGGATCCCTTCTCTCTTGAAGAGCATTTGGGTCTCGAAGGCCCTAGTTTTGATGCCCTCATGACTCACCTCGCCCTCAAACATCCAAATTTACGCCGACTTGACGCTGAATGGTCGTACGTGAGCCAAGGCGTCTTACGAAAAGTAGTGGACCGTTGCGTACATCTTGAATGGTTAGCGTTATCAATCCATGTCAGCTCCTTGGTATGCTATATTGTTCGTTCCAGATACGTAATCTCACAGAATTCAGGGGCTCTTGCGATCTTCAACAGAATTGAAGCTCCTGCGGGCCTTCAGATGCCATTTGCGTGGCATTATTTATCGCAAGTCGAAATTGACGACAACGGAGGAGATAATCGGTCAACTTTTTTCAGGAAGTTCATGGAGCGTATCCACCAAATCACTGAGATGGGATAGAGTTGTAGAAGGTCAGTCGAATGTGATTCTCTGCCATCGCGAAATCGTCCAACGAGATTGTTCAGCACATCGTTAATGGGATCACACTCAATTTGCGGGCCAGCACCCGCTCATGCTCAGACTTGTGAGTCTTGGCTTGTCATGAGAGGAGTGGGTTGCAATCGTAGATGTATTCGGGTGGGGTAGGAGAGCGACTAGTTTGATTGTGACTCTAATTTCTTTTCTTCGTTTGCTAGTCTCACTCTATAATTCACTTTAGACTTGCACATATGAAGAAATGCTGACTTTACTCACCTATTCCTAGCTACTAGCACTCTGAGCGTCCGATCCTTCTCGATCTCCGACATTTCTTTCCAGTTAGCTATTCGCGAGAGAGTCTGCGTGATGTCAGCCTAACAAATGTTCGAATTGCTATCAAGATAGCGACTTACACCGTCACTATTCACGACCATTGGCCCTAATTCGTCGAGTTTCAAAGTAGACCCGACGTTCAACTGACTGACATTATCTTCCGAGACGGGGGCTGGCAGCGCCAGAGGTATATGTTGAGCGTCGTGTTCAGGATTTTGTTCGTTGACTTGGGATGACATCGTTGCGACAGAAAAGCGTATGCGGGTGCAGAATACCAAGTCGCGCAGAAATTCAGAACATATATGTTAGTAGGGCCGGCCCGGAAACGATCCGGCTACTTTTCCTGATCTTTCGAGACTGTTCTGACTATCAGAACCAATGCCATATTTGCAGGCTCTTTGACATCGTCAGAACCTACCTATCTTCTTCAGAAAGCAATGCCACTCGAGAAACACTGGAATGCACCCTCGTAATCCATATAAGAAGCCTCTGGACTTTTCAGCGCTGGCCTCGGTTTTTTGGCCTTTGAAGGAGTTGTGGGTTTAACAGCAATCAAGTGGATCAGACATTCACCTAAGTCGCTGCTGAAGCTTGATAACAACCTCAGAAGGATCCTCTGTCGTCGATTTCAAAGACCCGGATGCACAACGGTGAGCACGTCTGTCGATGGTTGTGGGGTTTTCAGCCGACTGAATTTCATGCAGCTGTTTGACTAGAGCTTTGCTCAAGAGAGACTTCGATATTGAATTGACATTACCTGAAGACCGGCTTTGTCCACCGGTCCGTGTTACTTCCTCTATATAGCTCGCTGTCATCAATCTCAGTCGGCGTAGGTGCCGAATAGGTGAGAAATGCTTGATGTCCTTGCGGAATCTCTGTGATAGTGGAATGAAGGTTCAACTATGTCCTATGGCTCCAAGATATTTTCCGATCCGAAAAGGTGGAAGATACGGTGGAAGAACCTTTCATCCTGATCGACATGTGGGTTCGGACGCTCACTCGGTCCACCAGGAACTAACTCATCTGTAGAGGCACGGGAGCGTCATCCGTATATCCTCTATTAGGTTGCAGTGTGGAGCCTAGTTGGAATTTCATAGGAACTGGTAAATCTTCATCCAAGAAAGATGCCCATCTGATATCAGTGACTAATTGACGTCATAGACATCGATACTACATCCTTGGACTGGGCCAGAAGAAACGTATCTGCTAATAATTTGTCGCACAGAATAAGTTTGGAGTTGGTAAATTCATCAGGGCCTATCTTCAAGCCTCTATTCGATGACTCGACATTGATGCAAGTCACAGAAGATCTCTGTGGTATTGCGTTGCTGACATTCATCAGGGTTGGGTTCACGATGTGCAACCCACCGTTTTATTCCAATCTCGAAGAAGTGGCCGAATCTAAGCAATTAAAGGAGTACGAACCCTTCGCAGTAGGTCATTCGAAATTTCAGCCAGACGTCACTTACTACTCTAGACAGGTGTGCACTGGGTCTGAGAATGAAATGATCACAGCGGGCGGCGAAGTGGCTTTCGTGAAGCAAATGGTTGTGGAAAGTTTGGAACTTCGTACGCGTTGCAGGTCTGTCAACATCGTTATGTGATGAAGAAGGGTGCTGAACTCCCTAGGTGGTATACTTCTATGCTGGGGAAACTGTCATCTGTCATCAAGGTTGTCGACTTTTTGAAGGAATGCGAGGTAGTTATAAGCAGATCTTTTGCGATATATTTAGCTCAATGAACGTTGCTTAGGTCAGCAACTATGCTCTTACTCAGTTTGTTCAAGGAACGACTCGCCGATGGGCCATTGCATGGTCTTTCGGCCTTCTTCGACTCGACGATGTCAGTCTATTTTTTGAATATCTATACTTCATTCGAATTTGGTCCTTGCTAGGCATTTAGTCGGTTTCAATCTCCTTCACTGCAGGCGTGGATGCCACTGCCGAATAACTTTGTCCACACCATGCCGTTCGTCGAAAGCGGCGACTTGTTGGTCAGCACTCAAGTCATTCTTTCTGCCATTCCTGGCCTGTCCCACAAGGTTAAAGACTCAGATCGCCGCACTATTGTCGTATGCTCGTCAGGAAATACGTGGTCGCGTGCGGCGAGAAGAAAAGCAGGAACATCCAGTGCGCAACTAACACCAGATGCGCCGCTGATGATGCGGTGTGATATATCGGTGTCTGAGGATGAGCGCCATAATACTGGGCCATCGTCGCTAATCTTGAAAGGAAGATGGTCATGGGGCAGCGATCGAACACTTTGGGATAGCTTCTGGCATCATTTGACGCGAAAGCTGCGGGAGCGTTTCAATACCAGCACAAATACTACGTGAACAAAACTCTCGTCCAACGTCTATATGTAACGGGAACTGAAGGATCCAGGCTCGAAGGCTTGTACCGCAGCAGAACACTGGGAGCTTACGAGAGATCATGGTTGTCAATCGAGTGCGTTACATTATTAGCCTTAGATCCGAAGGGGAACGTGTTGTATGCAGAAAAAACGTTTGCTTGTACCCTGTCATTGTTGTCGTCAGATAAGAGACTTTGTTGACTGCACTCCGGCAAGTGGCGGGTCACCACATGCATAGGCTTCTCACGGATGAAAGAAATCTCATACTATAGCCACACTATCGCCTGTCTATCGATATATATAAATCAGACCGTAGTACGCTATCAGCATTCGATTTTGACGACGTCTTCAGGCAAACGATGAATTTCTTCTTCTTTATTTCATTGTTTTACCTCACGATCTCTGCACATGCACTTCCACCAGAACCTGTGTGCAAAGACTTTGTCAGTTCCAAGAATAACTCCTTTGGCGAGTGTTACAGCTCATTCATTTGATGCCACAGGCGGCTTGTGTGTGCCCGCCAAATGCGGCCACTGTTGGGGCATGTTCGGCAGCAAATCTAGCTGCTGGATGCTCTGCAACCACTATTACCAGATGTATTCCGTGAGCTTCCCTTGGCTATATTTTTCGCTAAGGGCTCCCCACTGAGGCATGAGTCGTGAAGTGGAAGCGGTCAATGATGGACACCGCGATTCACATCGGACTCCAAGCTCAACGGGCGAACGAGGTGTTCGCCACTGTATCACGACCGAGGGATACTGGTAGTAATCTTCATGTAACTTAACTACTAGTGTTTCCCTCTTCTGATGTCGACCTTCTTCGCGAGACTGAGACTGGAATGTTTACCTATTGCCCACGGTCCTCCATCCTTTCTGCTTGTGCGGCTTTGGAAGGGCGGCTCTCGGAGCTCGTCAATGAATCATCGATGACTCGGAGGGCGTGAAGGCGACTCTACTGTTCCGCCCAGACTTCCGAAAATTCGAATCCACCATCTTCAAAATGCCAAAAGAGGCGAGTGTCACCATATTGGGATGAAACTCGCGCCTCGACTGTTCGAAGACTCGGGAAGAATTTGATTATGGAAGGCATGCTTTTGATAATTGATTCCCTCTCCGCTCCTGTCAAAGCCAGTGGTTCTTCGATGAAAAGGATATATTTGAGGTTCGGAAGGTGGTATCCCGGCTTCATATTTGTCGGACCATCTTCCATCATATCCTGAAACGATAGTCATTGACATGGTCTCATATATAATGCAAAGAACATACGGCGAACATGGGATATAGACGGAATCCTGCGATTTCTTCCAAGTTCGGGAATGCGACATGAAGGGATCGGATGACGAAGAAAATGAAATTCAACCCCTCTCCGAGTGTGGAGGGAGCTTCGATGCGCTTTAGCTTGGAGAAAGGTCCGCGAACTCCCAAGACTTGAAAAATTGGCGGAGTTGGGTAAAGTTGAGTAGGACCGGGACGGACAAGCTGCGCCGATCCTGGAGCATAGAGGAACTGTTTGTCACAGTGTAGGACTTCCAAGTTACTCATGTCGATTGTGCCTGCTGTATCGACGAATTTGAGGAATGAAGTCAATTGAAATTCATTCGTCCAGTGGAGACTGAGGTCCTTCACGTGACTGTGACGCTGTAAGAATGTGTGTAGCACGCGTAAGGAGAGGGGAGAGTTGCCAAATCTCATAGAAAGGATTGTGAGGCGAGGAAAGGTAGCTTCCAACACAGATCTTGGCACCTTGTCGGAACTCAGAGAGATACTCTCGAAATATACCTCGAGGTGAGTTAGGGATTGGGCTGCTCGAAGATTGTCTGACAGCGCGGAGGTAAAGATGGGCGGTAGAGAACGATAAATCGTCCAGAAATGGTCTATATACAGGTATCGGAGATGAGGAGCGTGGCGACTGAGGCCCACGATGCGATTGATGAGCGAGTGGGTCTCGCCGAGGGCCGAATTTGTATGAAGGGAGAGAACGAGATCAGACCAAAGAGTTTCCTGAGCTACGCTGTGTAGCATCCAACATGTCAAAGAAATCTGGAGGAGAACTTGGTTCTCTGTGCGGATCTGAGCCTTAACTTCAGAGACGGCGAGACCTAATTTCGTCTCTCGCACACAAGAAATGATTTTGCGGTACAATTCGATGGGAAGCGATGCTTTTTCCATTGATGGAGGCGTAGCGGTGGTTAGTAATGGAAATGGAATCGACAACCTCCACGATGCGAAGGACTCTCAGACTGGTGCTGTATGGACCAGGCCCGAGTGAAGCAAGGGCCGGGTAAAACCTGCCCGGATCCGACTCCGAGCCGAGAATTTACATATATACCCATACGAAGCCGAAGCTTGCGCTTTGGCCGCAACGCCTTAACCTCAGGCCTCAGGTGTAATGCTGTGGTATTGAGTACAGACCACGGCTCTCGGATAACTCGGACATACAACATGGTACACAAGTTGATACATTGAGAACTGTCCTAGCCTACATATCTCAGCACTTTATACGTAGTCTTTCTCCGTCGTAATGGGCCATGAATTGGTTGTAAGACGTCGGATCACAACCGTAAAGGTCTCGGGGGGCTACGGTTATAATTTCAGTCAGTCATGGAAACTAAAAGTCGAGAAAGTACATGTCTACCTTATTCGGATCCCAATATCGCGCCTCAACACACTGAGGCGTCTAGACAGCGATTTCGGGCGAGACACATTCCGCCTTATGACCCGTTTTCCAATGATATTGTTGACTGTCATCGATGGCGGAGTCGACAGGATGAGCTAGGAACGAATTGGAATAAAAAACAGGACGAACCATTCTTTATCACAATATTTGGCTATTCCGCAGCGCGCGCACTTTTTCAAGCCCAAGCTGGGGTGATCACACCACGTGCAGTGGGGGAGGGTCGCAGGATCAACGGCACCAATCTTGGCCTGCATTCGAGACTGAATGGCTTCAGGGACAGCGTAGCCCAACCGTGGGATTTCAATGGCAGGTTCATCGTTCAAGTTGTTCGTTCTGTGACTTTTTCTCTCCGCCGGCTTGGCTCGCAGTTGAGCGATTTGGTGAGCCTCTTCAATGATTTCTTTGAAGCTCCCAAGCGTTTTGAGGAGTGGACCCCATTTTTTGGGAGCTTTTTGCTGAAAAGTAATGAAGTCGTTCACGGCAGCACGCAACTCCAGGCAGCTTGTTGATTTTGCCTTCTTCAATGCCACCAGAGCACTCTTGGCTTCCTCGAGCTAAGTCACGGAATGAATTAACCTGAAAGCGCGAGGAATTCCGGGGCTCCTACCCATAGCTTGCGCGTAGCAGAATCTGAACCTTTGCTTCCCGTGAGCCGCTCTGTCACAAAGCGCAGGACGATCGACATCTTTCGTTCTGTGAACCCGGACTCTGATCTTTCGATATCTTCAGCGATGTCTTCCTCAAGGGTCTCCAGATCACCAAGACCAAGATCCACGGGGTGTTTTTGGACGCTCAATGACAGTCGTAGAACACCCATGCTGAATAGGTTTAATCGCCCTTCATGCATCATAAGGTGCTGGAGATGTTTCGATACGTCAGGACATAAGAGGCCTTTGACTACCAGGTCGAAATTGTGCATTCCGCTGTGGCCTTTGATCATCGCATAATAGAAATACGCGCGGTCGGGCCACTGTTCGAGTCCCTTATGAGCCAAAATCCTAGCGCGCGTATATAACTGGTAGATTTTTTCAGGATCTCGTGCTGCACGTTTTTCTTCCTCCAGCTTGCGCATGAGAATGCTGAAGTGTAAGACGTCGGCTCGAAATTGGTCGTGAGGACGATCTCTCAAGGAATCTACCATGGCGTACCAGGTGTTGTCGTCAATCTTGGCGGATCCAAAGAACGTCTTGTACACGAAATCATATGATTGGAAAGCATCAGACGGTCCATCTATCTCCAGGTCTGCGAGCACGGACGCTGGACACGAGGCGTAGAGAGGATATCCTTGGAAGTAGAGTAGAGTATGAGGTGTGGGGGCATGCTTCACAACGCCATGCTCTTCGACGAGCTTTGTTAGCACTCCATGCTTCGGACGAGGGGTTTCAGGCCATTCAGCAGCCTCATCAACGTAAGGCGTGACATCTGGGAGCAAGAAGCCACTATAGAGAGAGAGGGGATCGCAAATGCGGCCCACGTGACCGTAATGAGAATAGTCTGGGTGCCGAAGATGCAAAAGGCCTAGGAAGCCTGTGCTTCGAAGGATCAACGAGGGACTGAGGGCGAGGGCGACGAAGAGGAGGAGACCTCTGTTGTCGGAGAGGCTCAGGATAGCGTTGCTGTCATAATACGCGATCCATATGAGACATTTGAATATCATGATGACTGTGTCGAATTTTAATGGCATGGAGAGGTCGTCAAGTTTACTGAGCAGCCCCACGAGAGCATCCGCTAAATTCGGGAGCTCCAGGGACTGGAGGGCATTGGACGGCAGTGAATGCTCATGTATGTCTTTATACGAGCTGAGTGGTGGGAGCAAGGTTGCAATGATTGATATTAAGACCCAGAGCCCATCATGCCAGTCGCCTGGGCCAGAATATTTCGGAATCAAGCGCGTGAGCTGGGCAGTCCCTTTGATCGCCACAGAGTGGCAAACCATCACATCGGGAAATGACGAAGTCATTTCAAAAAGGGCAACGAGCGCGTGCCTGCGGAGCTCAAATGTAGACTCGCGAATTCCTGTGAAGGAGTTGAGGCACCGAAACACAAAATCATCCAGCTCTAAGGGCGAATCAGTGAAGACCGATTTCGGAGCAGAAAGTGCATGACAAACTTTGCTTATAAGCCTCCTGCGCTAGGATACTATCCCGGGTTATCTGTCGAAGGATGATCAGAAGTCCTATACGTTCCTGTATAGGGAGGCGTCGATGCGAGAAAGCAACGAGCTTTCGAACGACTTCAGCGCCAGAGTTTGTCTTGTGGATTCGTTTCAAGTCGCGGGGAGTGAACACCGCTGGTGATGATCAGTTGGTTACTTTAATGACATCGATGGAGCAGGGATTTCTCACCGATGTTGAGCTTTTTCGAGACGTTCTCAGCCATCTCATCTGCATAGATCCATTCATTGTCGTCCACATCCCGACTGTTCATGAGGCTGCTAGGAAGAGCCATTTGACCAACAAAGCTCAGCTAAGGTATTCGAGTGTGACTTGCGGCGGTATGTCGTCGGCAGAGCTGAGGTCTCCAAAGTCTGAGAGGTCAAGGCAGTCAGGTATCAGGAGGGTGATCGTCGTCCCATTTCGAGGGTACACCTCATTGCAATGGATGTACCCTTCATCGGAGGGAATCAGCACGCCCTGCCATCTCGGGACGGTGTTGCCTCGTCCAGCCCCTCGACGGCGTTCTGGGGCAAGTCGAAGAGTCGAAGCATGAGAAGCCAAACAAACACCAACAATTCAATAGCACTTGCTATTGATGGAAATTCGCAATAACATAGATTCATTCTCATCACTATCAATCCCGATATATTTCTTTATAGAAAATCAGTACTATCATCGCAACGATTGTATTTTCTGATTTTGCTCAATGTTGGAATGGAACCAGTAATCTGTGTACGTGTATGCAGAAGCGGCCTGTGAAGAGAACATCCTTTCCATCGGTTACGTACGCCACCGGACGTGAGAGAGATTGTAGCACTTGACGTGTAATCGATTCATTCCACTCAGACTTGTACATGTTCATGCCGCGGCTAGATAGGAAGGTGCATTAATCGATAGCGGCCCCGTTCGATGATAGTGTGAATCTGGGTGATAGCAATCATACAGCAATCTCAGGCGACACGCATTCCTTTCTATGTTTACCCCTCCAATGATTGCGTTGGCTATGGTAAACATCGAGTAAATATCGTTAGCCAAATTGAAAGTCATCCAAGAAAACGAAACGGACCATGTCTGATTGCAATATCTGACGTTTCCACAATTAGCGCATTTTTTCAGTCCCATGCTGGGTTTACGACACCACGAGCAGCGTGGAAGTTTTGCTTGGTAGATATCAGTCTTCGCCGAAAGATCGTCTTTGAGTTCGGTGCTGCTGATAGTGCTCTGATCTGGCTTCGGATCACCTGTTTCAGGCGCGACATCAATCCTCTCTGTTTCATCTTGGACTTCGGTCGGAGAACAGTGAAAGGTTTCAGCGTCAGCAATCACTTCTTCGAATTTCCCCAGTTCTTCAACTAGCGAACCCCATCGTTTTTGCGCCTTTTTATGATGAATGATGACATCTGTAATGGCAGTGCGTATCTCAGGGTGAGTCGCAGACCGATCGTGCTGCAGCGCCGCCAAAGCTTCTTTGGCTTCATATAGCTTCAATAGCATCAGCAAAACAGACTCTGCAAGGGAAAAGAAATCTTGAGATCTCACCCATGAATCGCGTGCATTGGAATCCCAGGGTGGATTCTCCAGAAGTTGATTAGTGATGAACCGCAAAATAACGCAGATCTTCTGGTGCATAGGTCCCAGGTGCATTCCACCGGTAGGGGCTGCGATGCAGAGCTTTCGAGCAGACTTCACGTGATCCATGCCTGCCAACCGGTAAGAATCGGGGGCCTCGTACAGACATATCTTCGCAAGTCCGATGCCGAAAAAGTTGAGTATTCCTTCAAAAATAGCAAGATCCACAAGATATTTCGAAGACGAGGGGTTGCTCATACAGCTTGACATGTCGTCCGTGTATTCAGCTCCAGTCTGAGACCTGGTAATTGCGTAGGAGAAATAGGGCATATCCGGCCATCGCTGCATGCCATTTCTCGCTAGGACCCTTGAGAGGACATAAAGCTTGTGAGCGAACTCGGGCGTCCGACCAGTGCGTTTCAGGTCATCGATCTGATGCATCAGGATACTTAATTGTAAGACATCAGCTTCGTAATATTTCTCCTGAGCCTTCAAAGAAGCTAGCATAGCTCCTCTGATGGTGCTGTCGATCCTAACAGACCCAAAGAGTTCCTTGTGCAAAGCCTCGTATGATTCATCTGGGTCGGAAGGACCGTAGAGCTCGAACTTCACAAGTCTCATCGCCGGTTCGAAAGCATCGCAGACTTTTCCGCGAGCAAAGAAGGTAGTGCAGGGAGGCTCTGAGGTACCATCGTTTGCTATGCCCTCCCCAAAGAGCTCAGCCATCAGCTGAGGTAAATCCTCAAGAGGCTCAGATTCCGCAAGTCTCGGGATGAAATCTTCGATACCCTGAGATTTAGGCCAATGTGGGTCGCAGAAACGCCCTACACGACCGTATACCGCACAGTCCGGATGACGAAGATTGACAAGGCCCAAGAATCCTCGAGCCCGCAGTACGAGTGACGGACTCGAGCAAAGAGCGACGAATAATAAAACGCCTTTATTCGAAGGCAGACTTAGAATCGCACTGCTTTGCAAGTACGCAATCCACGTCAAACAGTCTGTGACGAAATCGACTGTACTCCACTCCAGCGGGAGTTCACGATCTCCCATCTTCAAAACACCGAGAAGTGTATTCGCTAAATCTCGTAATTTGAGAGCGCGGAGATCGGCAGGGGGGATAGGGCAGCCTTTTAATTGTCGGTATGAGCAGAGTTGAACAAGATAGATTTGTATAGTGGCGAGCACTGATGCAAGCATTTGCGGGTGCCATTCACCCTCACCGACGTAGTCAGGAATCAATCGGGTGATCTTTGCAGTTCCTTTGAGCGCCAAGCTGTGGCAATATTCAATCTCAGGACTCTGGGATGCCATTTCTTGAATAGTCAGGATGGCGCATTTGCATAGATCGGTGTTTCCGTATATGCTTGGGGGAAAATCCAAGCATTTGAAGACGAAATCGTCCAGCTCTGCAGAAAGGATAGCGCTTGGTCAATCAGTGAAAACGAAAAGGTTGGATGTACCGTACTTTGCTTGTATAGTTCCCTCGCTAGAATGCTGTCCTTGGTAATATTCCGAATGATCACCACGATCCCGATTCGCAATCCCGGATCCTTAGTTTCCTGACTCAACATTCGCAATTTGCGAACGACTTCAGCACCCATGTTCTTCTTGTGTATGCGCTTTACGTCGCGAGCAGTGTACAGGGCTGACGAGATTATGATCAGATACACAGATACAAGATGAACGAAGGTGTTGTATTGTCTTACCAATTTTCAGGTGTTTCTGGACGATATCGGCGAGCTTGTCGTACCAAACTAACTCTTCACCTGAATCGCCACCAAGAACTTGATCGTTCATAGCCTCGACAATTGCAAGCGTTCAAAACTTGGTTCAAAGGTGTCGCAAGAGCGAATTGTCCACGGCAGAGATGCCGATTTTAGTTGAGTGAACACAATACACGTTCCGTATGGCTGACTGGACATATCTGGCAATCATGACAAGCCGGGAAGATATTGCCTGCTCTGTCGATATCGGAGAGTTTCAATGCATGAGAAGCAAACGCCGACAAACACCAACAACCGGATTCCATCAATTGACACCGTCGTCCAAATATGTATATGATCGATCAGTATTGTGGTGAGGAGATATAATAAGACGTGTTGCAAAGCAGACAAGAAGTAAAGAAAAAGAAGTGAGAGATACGACAGCGACTATAGACTAAGAACAAGAAAGAAACAAAAGAAGTGATGGTACAGATGCTCTCCTCAAATCAGCTCGTCGAGAAGAAGCTAACACACAACACAACATCCACCCGCATCGCTCTCCTCGATATGACCATGGCTTCGTCTAGGCTTGACCCCACTATTCCCATCACGCACCAACATACTCGCTCTCGTCGCCGCCTCAAACACATCATCGACACCCTCGATCTTCAACGCACTACACTCCTTATACGCCCTCGCACCAATCTCCTGCGCAACCCTCATCCCACGCTCCGTACTGACAAATCGAGTCTGATCCAACGGCGGTGCTCCTCCTGAACCTGACGGTGATGATGATGAGTAGGGAGGACGAAGGTCGGATTTACAGCCGACGAGGATGACGGGGAGATGGGGGCCACAGATTGAACGGACTTCTTCGATCCATTTTACGGTGACGTTGTCGAGGGAGTCTGGGGAGTCGATTGAGAATGCGATTAAGATGACGTGGGATTTGGAATAGGAAAGTGGGCGAAGACGTTCGTATTCTTCCTGACCACTGGATTGGGGATAGTCGGGGTCAATGCACGCAGTCGAGGACGTGATAGCGAGGGTAATTTGGTAATTTTGATGGGTGCAATAAGATGGAATGTGGGAGGGGGATGAAGGTTAGTGAGAGATGACGTGGGCGGATATTTTACTGACGCAGTGTCCCAGAGAGCCAATTGAACGGGTTTACGATCTAAGCGAATTTCTGCGACATAGTTTTCGAATATAGCTGATGGACCGGATTAGTCGACCATGGTCAACAGAGAGCAGGCGCGGGATATTCACTTGGATGCTGGAGGCAATCATAAAGAAAAGTGGTGAGATCCAACTTGATGGACGAAAAGGCCCAAATAGGGAAATGGATATGAGTGCTCACGTATTCTTTTGGGAATTCGCCAAGGGCGAAACAACATAGTAGCGAAGTCTTGCCACAAGCACCTGCGATGAGCAGAGGAGGTGTGGTTAGAGTCGATGACGCGAAGGCGGTGAGACACGAGCTGACCGTCACCAACGATGACGAGCTTTCTCTTGATCTAGAAGGACAGCATTGTAAGCGTGAGGCGCGGTCGCGACGTCGAGGGCGAGGGCGGACTGACCGGTTCCTGTGCCATTGTCGGGGGCGGGAGGCGGGGACGAGGGGACGAGGAGGGAGAGGGGGAAGCGGCGAGCAGTGTGGTTGCAGAAGAACAGGGAATATTTCTGTCAAAGGACCCGTCAAGGCGGACCTGCATCACTTTCCCACGCCTTTCATGCCGAACCGAACGACAGACTCACCGCTCTCTTCGCCGTCGCTGACGGTGGTCGGGATGGAACTGCAGCGATGGTGGGCGGGTGAGACACGCGCACCCACTGCTCTTATACTGATCAACTCTGTTCTGCTAATTATTATTATTTGGAGTGTGAATGAGCCGTCGGACGCCGAGCTCCACCGCCTCAGGCTCTCAGATCTCGGTCCAGGTCCCCCTCGCTCGTCCCCATCCCCATGCCCTGTGACCGTCGCTGCTATATGCACTACCACCACCTCACCCAAGCCTCGTCCAGCACGCATCCAAGACGAAACAATGCTTCAAAAAAAGGGCAAAGATGACCGATTGGTCTTGACTCTCCGGCGCCGACTCGTGCTTCCGCTCGTCTTTGCTCAGCATCGTCCAGCGCAGCACTTTGTTGTCGCTGGGCGGGGGCAGCCACGCCCTGCGACTCACCGGCATCAACCAACTCCTTTCCCAATCCCGATCGATCAAATTTCCATGCTTCAACGCCCCTGAACGTCGCCAATGAGCCCATCCACCCATAGTCGTCCATTCATTTTATATCCATGTTCTCGCTTCGCGACTGCTTTCGTGGCAATAGTTCTTCCTTTATTCTCATGCATCGTACGATTTCTGAGACGTACCTTGGAGCTCGCCCAGCGCTCGCCATTGTGCTCTGCATCCGACGTTCTTCCTTCTTATCTTATCTCGTCAAGACCGTCCCGACTCCCATACCGCCGTTCGTATTTTACTCCTTCTGTCAACCTTGTTCCCCGCGAATTCTCATACTCATGATCCTTCCGATGCCACTCGCTCTCAAACTCGACCTTCGACGTTGACACGAAAGCATCTCATCGCCCTCATCCTTATCTTTATTTAGAATTTTAGAGCGCAATATATGCACTCTTCCTTGAGTCACCAACAAACCGTCAGCAAACTCTTCATTTCCAATGCATTCGAAACTGAAAGCTGAATCTCGCAATCGAATCTCAGTGGTCTCATCGCCATCAGGTCATTCAACGAGATCTTGGGCCTTGGGCACGGCGTTATTCAAATCCCAGCCACGCCATACAAATTAACCTAACCGAGCCGCACAGCACTCGCAACTCCAGGAACCGAACTCAATCAACCAATGATCGTCCCTCTGTCAACGCCCGCGTCCGATCAGAAAACAAACAAACACCAGGTATATCGTCACCCGGTACCACAGGCACATACCAGTACATAAACACCCCACTACTCCTCACACCATCCCAGCCCCTCACTCCCACCTCCCAATCCACCCAACGCACAAACAAAAATCTTGCAAAACTTGCAAAAAATACAGGACGCACGTTCGCCCAGCTCACGCCTCAACGATACTTCCTACGTCATCCGCAGCCGAACAAAAAACTTCTCGCTTCGAATTTCCACTTCCAATAATTTCACCCCTGCATCCGAACCCGATTCCGGATCCCGAATCGGATGCGAGAACCCGATTTAGAAATCTTTTTCGAAGCGAATTCGATGCCGACCTATTCGGGATCTCGGCATTGCGGAGCGCCTGTCGATCGTCGTTGTCCCGTACGGGTCCGGTTGTGTTCGGTCCGTTGGCCGCTTTTGCGAATTCGGAATCGCGAGCTCGAGTTCAGCGTCTGTTCGGCATGAAGTGGAATACGTATAGGAGAAGCATGTAGGATCGAGTGAGACCGACGGTTAGCTTCGTAGATGCGTTCGAGATGATGGCCGTCGGTCTGAGGCGGGATCGCGAGCACAATACAAGTATCCAATGTAATGTACATGTACATGTAAACGTGTAAGTAGTGGTGATAATATATATCCGTGCATGCCGTTAACCTGATCATGCCGTATGCATAACAAAGCCAAGAAGCATATGTGAAAGATAAAGACTGTACAACACGATGATGTCAATTGCCAAGGGGTTGCCAAGGAATATTTCATTGATTGATCTAGCGTCTCTTGAACGTCAAAGGCACGCGGTCAGGTCTATCAAAGTCTCAGCCAAGCCCCCACGAAATACAGACAAAGAAGTACGCACGTTAATGTGAGCTGGATATTGCTCTTGAATATTCTCTCTTTCGTCTGCTCAATACTCTCTCCCTTATATTTAGGTTCATCCATCACATGTATCGTATACTTTGACACGAGCATCGAGATAACTGCAACGGCTTCTGTTTCTGAGAATCTATAACGCGCAGCGAGCGTCAGTTTTACTTCGCATCAATTGGCAATGAGGTGAGATCAAAGGCATACCTTCTTCCAATACATGCCCTACGCAGTCCATCAGTGATTTGAACGGTTATAATAGAGCGAAGTCTTACCGAGCACCGCCCGAGAACGGGATGAACGCATCCTTGTTATAGTCCTCTAAGAATCTCTCGGGATTGAACACATAAGGATCCTTCCAATATTTAGCTATATTGTAGTCAGCCTTTAGTTGTCAAACATGTGAGACAGAAGAACATACGGTTGTAATGTAAAGCAGGCGTGTCCAAGACAATAGCTGTGCCTTTAGGACAGTGAAGGGTCTTCCTCTCGTCGGACGTTGAACTCGACACAGGCAAGACAAGGTCTTCGCCTGATTTCTTGGGTATATAACAAACCTACAGCATGCCCTTTTAGACACAAGATCAAATGAGATAGAACTGACACACCGGTGGGAACATTCGAAGGGTTTCGTAGAAACAGCTGCGATAGACCGAATATGACGTCAGTCAAGAAAATCAGGGATGAGCGCTCAAGCTAAAACTGACGCTAAGACCCGGTCGAGGGCGTTGAAGTCGTCGTATGTCTACGCAATATTGATTGAGGCCGGAACTCATGAAAGAAAAGAGATGGGCTCGTACGGGTCTACGGTCTCCGATGACTGATTTGACATGTTGATAGAGTTTCTCTTGTTCGTCCGGGTATAGTGCTAGCATGCCAAGAGTATAGCAGAGGGTATGAGCGGTGGTCTGTGTGGATCGAGGTTTCAGTTCCGTGAAATTTCAACACTCGACGCAGTTGACAGACCTCGTGTCCGGCTACGAGATAAATGAAGATATTGCTGATGGTACACGGCCGAGAATCAGCACGAACTTGAGACTCGGAAAATAAAGGCAGTATACGCACCCCGTCAGCTCCTCATTCGTTAATTTCAACGCATCTTCACCCTCTTCCTCACTGGCGGCCAACAAATTAGTCAACAAATCTGCCCTCTCTCCCAATCCTGCTTTCCCACTCTCAATCAACCCCTTCCTCTCCCTGATCATATCCTGCATATAATATCCCAACTCTTCATAGCCCGCTTTCGTCTCTCTCAATCTTTTCGTGAGACCTAATGCCCAGGTAGGAGCGAGGACTTTGATGATGATGTCTCGGGAGACGATAGCGAGAGATTTGGTGAAAGGCAGTTTGCGGCCTGGGGAGGGGAGACCGTCTTCGGCCCAGGACATATTTTTACCGAAGCCTGCGACGGAGAGGACCATGAGGGCGATCTATAGGAACATTGGAATCAATTATCAAAGAGGGCGAATGGGATAGATAGCTGATTACTGGAAGAGTGAGATCGAGGCAATGGTCTACATCGACGCTCTCTTTGACTCCCCAGACGTTCGCGTAGAGGTCGTCCATGATAGTAACCGCAGCATCAAACACCAGACGATTGTTCCTCTGCACAGAATATCAATGTGATACAGAATGTATTGAGTGTCAGCGTACCTCAGAGAATGCGGGAGCAGAAATCTTTCTATGTCTCTTCCACTCTTTTCCTTCCGTGATGACGACATTCTTTGAACCCGCGAGACAGGGTCAGGAAACGGGACCCTGCAGAATGTCAAGGAAGTGCTCACCGAGCCGTACATAGCAAGAGCACCATATTGTTCCAACGGCTTAGGCCACTTCATATTCGAAAGCGTGATCTCCCTCACAGCATCCGCATCCGCGACGTAGTAAATTGCACCTGCTGGCCAAGCAGCGACGACAGATAGAACGTTCCATCCATTCTCGACGAATGCTAACAGTCAACTTAGTCCTCTTGCGCTCATGAACGATAAGGTGGACGTGGACGTACGTTGGTGCTTCATCGTCCAGCCCCAGTTGGCCCCTAGACTCACTCCTTTCAGGTAAGGAATGACATTTCCGATAGTATAAACAGGGTTAAGCAAAACTCTGAGCCCATGCCAGTTCCTACATCAGACGCAAGAAAAGCTATATCAGCACCCGGAAAAATCTCAGGAACAAAAACGAACCGTATACTATGGACTTTGGAACGGAAGATAACATATTGTTGCACGATGCAGACAGCTCCTGCGACCAGAACGAGCGCAATCAAAGGGGTCGACATCGCTGGCAGGGAAAGGGGAGATTGCAATGAGGATTCAATTTGCTCTAGAATATATCTGAGCCTGGATAGGCTGGGCCCATCTCGCCACGCGTGTCTTCTCCGTTGGCGGGCCTTGGTTCGCTCGGTGCCGAAAAGCGGAGAGTTGGACCGTGAGAATTGGCGGGATTGAGCCCTTGTCTCGCGAATTCTCTATGCGATCGAGAGTCGGTAGGTTTCGTAATCAGATCTCAAAGTATTCGAAATTGATATTCAAAGTGTAGATTTTTTTTCCTTCCGATAGGTATGATGATAAAACAGAACCAGTGAGTCTGCTTCACGTAAGCTTGATTACACCAACGAAGACGTCCAAGGAACTTCTCTCACGAAATACTACTCGCGTCTTCGAGATGGCACACTGTGAGCATGGTGACTATAGCAGCCATGTGAAGATACCATGCCGTCCTTGATGCACGATTCTCACATTCTATCCCCAGCTCGAGTAACTGCGAATGTTAGTGAATTAAATTATCGTTCGCCCAACCATTTACTGAAGACAATAAGGATGTCGAGCCATTTATTCGCTGCAAGAAAACGCGAACGAGTTTCCGCTCACTCGCTGTGTCAAGGTTCATCTCCGTTCGCTCTTCTCCTTCGCAAATTAAATTAGGTAGCGGTATTAGAGGATGAATTTTACCTCATCATATTCCTTCGGCGGCTCCAGAGTGGTCGTAACGGCACGTATAGAATGTTCCTATCTGAACAGTCATATATTTTTTCAGCTTCCCGACCTAAACCTTTGTAAGGCTGATGTCCGAGATGTCCGAGTGGCACCTCGGATTGTCGTGTCGAGGGGCTTTGAGCGCCGCTCTTCCGAAACTTCGTCCTTAGATTGATCTCGCTCATATGGCACTCTATCTGTCTGAAACATATGTTCCGTATCCTGTGGGATTCGAGAATAGACTCACATTCGGTCACGTCCGAGTTCCCGCCCACAGAGAAGCTTCTCATTGACTCCGAAGTCTAGACTACCCAGTTAGAAAAGAGTCAGACGCACGAGAGTAGAAGTAAAATTCTTTACGGCTCGGGAGAATGAGTATATAGCTTCTCCGATCGCAGAAATTCAAGATGCTGCGCGCCCATCACAATCTTTGAAACAATCAAATGAGAAATACTATCTCTGTGTCTGCCATCACAATCGCATGTTTCGCTACGGGATTGTATCAGCCGGTGTTCGCACTTCAAGCAGAGTCACGCTGTGTTGGAGTGGTACGTCTGATTCGAAGAAGCCAGAGCTCACTCACAACGAAACTTAGAGAGGCTGCAATTGCACTAGCGAGATTATCGTTGGACCGTGCACTCCTATCGAGATTGCTGGGGGTTGTCAGAACATACGCCTTGGATGCCCAACTTGAGAATTCTCATAAGTGGAGTCACTCTGTTGGTAAAATAACCAGATGTAGGATATATACTCTCACCATCGATATGAGCGCTCAGATCATCAGGTCACAAACTCCGAACTCGCTCGGCGAGTCATTAGCCTTGGCTGGAACGTCGACCCTGGCCCAGAATTTCCACCGCAGGTTTTTAGAGTATCTATCTCTTACTCCTGAGGAATAAATGCGTTTATTTGCCTGTAAGCACTGGCACTGATCACGAGCGAACGAGACCTACAAAAGGTTCCGATGGCATACTTTGAATCTCCGACCATCAAATTGAGTGGCAGTAGGCCGGACGTACTGTTTCTTATTCCAGGAATCTGCTCAGGTACACCCCTTACTGCTTATCTCATGTGACGCGGTATTAGCACTATTTATATGGTCGGAAGTCCTTTCCTGATTGGCGTTGCATCGAGCAGCCCTCCTCTGACTGCGTCGGCATATTGACAATGCTTGTCACGATGAGTCTCTCGATTCGAGCTGTTTCTTTATTCATCATGCTCCTTTGTTGCGCTTCGATCAATTATTCTCTGGCCGCTTAACCTCCGCCAGATTGTAGAGGACATGTATGTAACCCTTCACAAGACGATAGTGACTTTGATGACGACGTAACTCTCGATTTAGGCAGCCTGCCTCTGCAACGGGACCACAGCGCTACCTCCTCGAGACTGTACTGATGCCCAAATCGCTGCTGGGTGTTTCGCAATTGAGATTGGTATAACGAAGGGATGTTTGGACTAAGAATTCATTGGTAGTACGGCCAATCACCGGCGAATCCGTTAGGGCCTGGACTATGGGGAAGGAATACATACGAAGGATGAGAGCCTATAGTACGAAACTTGACAGGCATAGTCGTCCTGATTGTAGGCCACATGATACGCAGAACAAATGAGATAGATGCTCAACTCACACTCGAGGACCAGGCACAGACTCCATTTTGAGACAGTCACGTCGGAAGTATATATATAACCTGTGTGAGTCTGGCGTGAACTCGGGATAGAAAAGGCACTCTGATAAGCGACTCCTTCTCTCTAGAATCACATCAAAAAGTGCTCTCCACAAGGTCCACATCGACCTTCTGTCATCAGCGATATCGATGAGGACACCCAGACTCTGGATCGGCGTGATCGCTTTCTGCTGCACAATTTCGTATGCGCAGACGAAACCATTTCCGCCGCCAGAATGTCTCAGAGAGGTAGGCCTTCATCTCGGCGCGCTGAGAAAGACGATTCATGAGCATACAGCCTGCCTGCACCTGTGGTACTATCACGACCACTGGAGCCCTCTGCTCGTCTGCTCAGATCCAGCGCGGTTGCATTCCTGCATTTGAGAACGTCTGCGTACCATGAATCAGACTGAGAGAGCGTCCAAGACAATTGAGGAGATATTTCATGTTAGTCGTCGATTGTGCTCAGCTAAGTATTTGACAGGTACTGTAGCGGGCCTCCGAGACATGGGCTGCATGATAGGTTATCAAGAGTATTGGGAATTGTCAGAAATGATGGGTAGATCGATGGCATATCTTAGCCTTCTATAAAACTCTGTGGAAAGGTCTTATCAACGACTGTAATTTTCCGGAAGAGATATCACTGGAGGGTTGGAGTCAGAACTACTTCCGCTAACACAATTGAGCTTTCCAGGCACATCGAGGACTTATAAATAGTACTTTAGCGCCTCAGGGACGTTGACATCACCTGAATCCGATAGCCCATCAGCATCGAACGAAAAGCCACTTCACGATCATACCCGGTCCCTCAAGGCAGAGATAAGCAGACGCATTAAGACCGACGGCAAGCATAGTATCAACCTACCATGTGCTCCCACTGGCATAGCGTGAGTGCCTGGAAGCGCCAGTAGACAACAGGCAAGAGAGAACATATATAAAGCCATGAGAGTTTCTCGCCTCTCGCTGATCAGCGGGGACTCGAGTTCCTGCAGCATTGCAATCTTCAGAGCTTAGTCATGAATTTCCGAACGGCCTTCCTTCTCGTCGGGGCATTAGCTTCAGCAGTCTGGGCCTTTCCTCCTCCCACTTGCACAAATGTGGTCAGTCAATACAGCAGCAAGAAATCGGGAAAGGTCATTGACAAAACAATTGTTCTTCATCGCGACAGCCAGCTTGTAATTGCCCTACGAGCACATCACTAGGGAAATGCAGCTCCACAGACTTAGCAGCCGGTTGCACCAACATCACAGAACTACGCTGCAGTGGTATATGAGTTGGTTGATCCGATGAAGCTGCTAGTCAGAGGTCGGGATACGTAGAGTGGACCCAGACGGCGGGGGCTGATCATTGTTCTGGCTGAACGGCGTGGGGGTGAGGACCGGCGATTCTAAAGGTTAGAACTGGTAATTAGTACTGGAGATAATGAGCCTAGGCAGCACAAACGTATAAAGAGGGTGCTGTATCGATAGCCCATCAGCATCGAGCGAAAGATCATTTCACGATCGTACCGGCTCCCACAAGGCAGAGATAAGGAAAGTTAGCAAACGCATTAAGACCGACGGCAAGCATACTATCAAACTACCATGTGTTCCCATAGCGTGACTTTCTGGAAGTGCCAGTAGACGGCAGGAAAGAGAGAACGGATATAAAGCTATCAGAGCCACTTACCACTTGCTGATCGGTGGAGCCCCAAGCTCCTGCAGCGTCGCAATCTTCATAGCTTCATGATGAATTTCATAGCAGCCTTTATCCTCGTCGCGGCACTCACTTTGGGTGTCGGTGCTATTCTGCCTCCCACCTGCTTCGACACGGTCAGTCTATACAACAACAAAAAATCGAGCTCGGTCATTGACGTTGTCTTCTCCTTGCTCACGATAGCCAGCCTGCAGTTGCTCCGATGTACTTTCACCAGGAAATTGCAGCTCTGCAGAATTAGCGGCTGGGTGCAGCAGCGTCGTAGAGGTACACTGCACTGGTGAATGAGTTGGTCGATCCGACTGCTCGCCAGAGATCGGGATATGTTGAATGGATGGGGCTGGTCATTGTTCTGGACGCAGAGAATGGGACTCTACGTTTTTCGGGACCTAAATTATCGAGGAAACCTTGACTAAGGGTTCAGTGTCTGGTGAAAATACTCACTTTGCATTCATTACTGTTGGGAGGCAGTCGAGACCGACAACCAGTCAAACGACCAAGACCACACCGATCCATATTTTCTGATATTACTGTGGTTTGATTTGACACCGAAGGAAATGCAAGTGCGAGGCTTCATTATAACATGGTCGAAAAGGGCGTAAACATCGTTCGGTTCTGATCATTCTACAGTAGTCTGAGCTGTCAAGCCCAGCTGACGATGTAGGATGGAATAACTGACGGGACGGGTGAAATGACGAGCGTCGAAATGTCCAGATATCCACCGACCGGACCGCTCAGCTCTGGTGGTCCCCTCTTCGATCAGTTCAAGCAGAATTTTGGCATGGTTTCTGTAGCGTCAGATGGGTTATGGAAAAACTGGTCAAACCGGAAGGTGGTCTTAATCATTAGTGAGAATAATGAAAGTAGGCTGCATGAATGTATAAAGAGAGTGCTATTTCGAGGCCAGGCCAGAACAAGCAGGCGGGTGCAGAGAAGAACCGGCTAAACTCCGGAGAAAAGTTGTCCTCTGGTGACTTCGAGTCGTGACCTCTCTTTGTATTCTCTGTCATTGCACGCCTTTTCGAAGCAGTATTCACCCCATACCCGCAACACAGACCTCTTCTTAAAAGCGGGGAAGAATGGATAGCTTCACTTCAGACTACCGCTTTTCAGTCGTTTGTTTTCATCTTGAACCTGAAGATGGGGATAATTGCGCGCTTTAGAGACTTCAAAGCCATGGGACTTATTGGGGTGCTTGGACTCTGTGTAGCGTCCATGGCCGAGGCATCTCCGGACTCCTTCACAATTAAAAATGATAATCCTTTGATTCATTTCCACGGCCGCTGGGATTCAGGCCCTGGAACATGGTGGTAAGTAATGCACGATTTCAATCTGGCAGGCCTCATGTTGAATGCATTGCGAATCCAGGGCTGGCTCGGGCTTCAAACTTAACGTCCAAGATCTGCAGTCCCTCACGCTGAATCTGGGACCGCATACTACGCAGCCATTAGCGGCTGTCGGCGTCTCCGTTAATTATGAGCCATTTCGGACAATCAACGTGACCGAGGGAGCCAATGCCATCCCACTATCTGCGAGTAGCACCACCCTGTCATTGAAGAAGGGATCACAGAGCGTTGTGCGCATCAATGTGGAAGGATGGCAGGATAACAGAATAAATCTTGAAACGATCGGTTTGAACGCAGTAAGTCTTCCTTTCTCCTCTTGTCCTCTCTTGAGTCTAGAGCGTCTCTTCATCCTTGAACACTCGGTGTAATGCTCACTAATGACTGAAACAGGGCGCTAAACTTCTACCCTACACGCCTCAAAAACTCGCCTTCCAATTCATCGGTGATTCGCTGTCCGCCGTAAGCCAATTCTACGATTCATCAAGAAGTTAAGATCGCCCTTCAAAGGCGAAGCTAATCTTTGCCTTCGTTTTCTGGGGTCGTGTTCCTAGGGTCAATATTGCCCTGATGGCGTCGATCAGGCTTGGACTTTCCTTACTGGTGAAGACTTCAAGGCAGAGCATAACATTAACGCACAGCCGGGTGCGGCACTCACCGTGTGTTGAGAACTTGTTAATACCCTTTAACGTGGGTTTACGAGAGATTCCCAGGACATCGTTTCGTATGGAAATGAACATGGTGTTTCGTACCAATTCTTCCGCGTGAGTCATGGCATATTGCTCTTCGATAATTTTCGTGCTAACATCTATTTGACATTGACTCATTCCTGTGCAGACTGAAGATACAGGCTACTACTACACAACTGATCACAATTATACAACTCCGTGGAATTTCGCTCGTGATCAACCCGAGCCGACCCATATTGTAATACACATCGGGTTCGTTTCAAGCCTTCATTGAATGGCAAGAAATGCCTCAACGTCTCCTATTACCACAGAGCCAATGACAACTCCCAAGGCGTCTCAGCGGCCAACTTTACTCAAGTCAGTTTCCAAAGGAGCCAGTAGCGTCTTGATAACTGATACTGACGCGACGTTCTCGGAATGACAGACTTATCTCGCCTTTATCAAGAACATCCGCGTACATTATCCGTACCAGCCTATCTTCGCGTTCACACCCTGGGGCTGGCCGAATTCGGACGGCAGCATCGGGTACTACTATCAGGGAGTTTACGAGCAGATCGTCAAAGATCGGTAGGTCGTCTCCGAGACTCTGACATCCGCGGAGCATCGGGCTAAGCTCTGCTCAATCTAGCATTGCAACGGGCGACCACAATATTTTCTTGGTGAACACGACGGGATGGGTCACGTGGGCCGACGTCTTCCCTTCGTAAGACCCGTTTCTCACTTTCATTTGACGACCCGCTGAGTGACTCCCAACAGCAATCAACATCCCAGTCCTTCAGGACACATCAAGATTGCAGGATTATTCACTCAATGGCTGAATAACTGGGGTTTGAAAGCTGAGAAGAATTGGGAAACTCCAGCACTAGTATGAAGGCTCCCCTCTTCTCTTTACATGGTTTCGCGAATGGTTGACGATTTGTTTGATCGCTCGCCTATCGGGAAACGAGGTACTATCGATGATGATCGTTGTGTACTTGGATGTTCATATAGGATACCGAAGAGAGCGTACCACATGCTTAGATTGTTGGGTTTCTTTGGCGAGGATCATCAAACCGGTCCGTGGACGATACAGTCGATTATCGTTCCCAGGACGTGGGGTATCTCGTATGCGATAACACGTACCAAGTACGTAGTTCATTCCGCATAGGACACCTTTAGCTATGAGCGAGAGATGGCCAGCCTCATCATCATATCTTGCATGCTGATAGTGATCGAGTTCGAGTCGTGCCTCGGAACAAGGAACTGTGGCACTTTCAAGAGGCTCCTCAGTGCTGTGGGACGCCGGAAGAAGTGCAAGATCCAAAGTTAAAGCGGCGCGCATCATGTCCACATACTTATACCCACAGTATCCATGTTCAACGGTTGTACAATACATATGACCGACTGGTAACATCAGTATTGCATCATGGTACAAGGCTGGTCTCGATCATTATCTCCGAGAAGGCACCCGGCGTTTCGTGGTGCAGGATGCTGTGGCACGTCTATAATCTGAACGCGTTTCCTCAGGATTGAAAGCACGGAATGTCGAAAAATGCGTGACAGCGACAGAGAATTTGTAGACGACATACTCGATTTCCCTGCATGATAGTTTGGTCTTGCGACGTAAGACGGAGAACATAATGAAGTTCGGTCTAGAGTCCCGGTTTTGCTTGGACCGGGAATTCCTCAAGAATCACTGGCAGCTTTACCCCGGGTGCAGAGTCCGAGTATAATCTGATTATCCTTGAGCGTCCCGGGAGCGAGACGAGGGATAGCGCACAGCGTTGAGAAGCGCTTGAGGGATATCATGGATGCCATGAGACTAGACCAGATGTGTATGAGAGAACTTCGACGAGAGCCAGATTGTCGGGATTGCGCTTGGACCACCGTAGCAATACTACATCGTCGATCTTGGTAGATCTTTCAGCAAACAGATTATAGCGGTTTATAGAGAGTGCTATAGCGTGAAAACACGTTGTCGAATTACCGAAGGACTGGATTACCATCCATAAATGGAAACCCGGAGCGCGTGCTGAAAGCTCTAAACGGCAGATTGCACCTGCAGCCTCGCGTCTTGTGCGTGTATCGAATGAATCTAAGGGGTTCTGCTCAAGTGGGCTGTATACCATTTGGCGATTCAAATGAATTAGTCGAGTATGCGTATGGATGGATTTGAATGAACCGCCGACGATGCCGGATGGACTTGGGGGACCGAGCTGGCCGATTGGATTTGGAATATTTAATTCCGAAATGGGTTCTGCTGAGATATACTTTGTTGTGAGTCTGGGGCCGGAGGGGAGGAGAAGCGATCGAAGATAGGGAACATGGTTGGAAATTAAAAGATGCATCATGGAGGGTGAGTGGGGGAGGTGAGGGGAGCGTAAGAAAGAACTTTCATTTATGTGGATTAAGGATGGTCGGAAAGGGGTATATAGGTGAGTGAGGAAAAAATGACGGAACAAGAGTGAATTGGAGAAATCGTACCTGGGAAGGGATCGACAGGTGACTTTACCTGGTTAGGTGGGTTTGATAAGACGCGGCATCCGGAGCAAAGGGTTCTGGTTCCGTTCGCTTATGTAATGGGGCTGTGCAATAACAAATCGGGATGTGAAATTGGTTCGGAACAGTTCGTGAGACGAGGGGTGTTGCTCCCGGAGCCTTTGCAGGTGAAACTGTGGATGCCGTCGAGACTGATGCGAGTCTCGACGAAGAACAAGTGCTCGGCCCAGGTCTATGCGATATCAGCCGGGGGCGATAAGCTGACGAATACAGAACAAGAGTGGATGAGAGGCGAGCGAAGTTTGGCTAAGATGAAACCGGATGAATGGGGGAAGGCACCGCCTCGGAATATTTGACAGAGATAATAGTATTATTTTGTGTGAAATGGTAATGACCCAGGAGTGGTGGGCATACACGTGTGAAGCGACAGGAGAGGAAGCCGTCCGGACGGACAACGGAATCAAAGTGCGGATACAGTTTTGCTACAAAGTGGTGCAACAAATCTGCAAGCGATGAAGATGTTGGCGTTGTAACACTTTCGGCGTGCAGGGATCAGGCTGACACAGCCGCTGCCCGGCCAGCGTTTATGCAGAAAGAGCCAGAGTAGAGACACATTAAATGAGGAGTACAATATACTAGCATGACTGCATCGCTGAGCACATTCGAGAGCTTACTGGAGCGTTGGAGTGACGACTAGAACAATGAAAACCATTGTAAATGTTGTTTGGTCGTGTTGAAGTGTTTGCATGTGTTCGGATTTGTACATAAGGCGGAGTCTGAAAAGCAGGCTTGAAAGGCGTGCCCCCCCGAACACAGACCCACGTCCATCACCGACGACATTCAAGAGGCAGACTATCGTCTCGATATCTGTACCCCTTCCACCACCACCTCCACGTTCTCGACCTGCTTACATGCGGTCGTATTCTAATACTTTCAACACTCAGTCTAATCCCACCAGTCAAAGGTATACATCGACCCATCTCCGTTCTCCCAAGATGCCCTCAAACTCACGGGGCGATCCAGCAGCAGCCTCTCTTTCCGCATATCCATTTCCACCTCCTCTCGACCACCCAGTACAAATGGAATCATCGCGAAAAGCCAACCCACCGCTGACTGTCTGGATCATCACGATGCACAACAACGTCACCAGAGAGGTACGTCTCCCATTCCTAATTCCTACTAATCAATCGATACTAACGACCTTCCAGGAGTTCGAACGCTGTAGTCAGAGTGTAGACAAGTCGTGTATACCGAAGAGAAGTTACTTGAAGGGCGAGACGGCATGGCGTGAGTCTTATCGATTTTTCATCGATTTTTCGTAGAGTCCAACTGACGTCTTTCTTCCAGGATATATCATTAGCTGTCTGTTACCGCAGATGGTCATGCGAAAACAGCACCTCCCCCGACGCTGTTGGTCGTTTCAGAAGACGAAGAGTGTCGAGTCCTCAGGTAAAGCCTACATCGCTATGGTCAGTCCCCTCGACCCTACCTCCCAGTCATCCCAGCGCGCTGACGTCCGCGCGCGCCACTATCAGAAACCTGAGTCCCTCAAATCCGAGTCACAGTTTCTGGGATTTAGTTCCGCCGAAACCGGCTCTGCCATGGCATTTGCCTTCACGCAGGGCAAGAAACACCAGGCAGTGAACATCGGTGTCGGCATCATGTCCTGCCACCTCAAGGTATCGACAGAGTCGTTTTTCGCATCGCAGTTGCATAAGGTGAGCTCGCGCCGCGTCCCCCATCAAAATTTTCCTGTGCTGACTAATCGGTCTTATAGTTGACTGAGCGCGAAGAGAGATCAGTCTCGTTGAAGACTCATCCAGAGGACGTCGCCCTGCGGCGACTCCTTATCATCCTCTCGATCAAAGATGCGTACGTTCGCGCACTCGGCCAACCCATCGGCTTTGATCACTCGCGGATAGAGGTTCGAATACCTCGGAAGACGATCACCGTCGACGGCGAGCAACTCCTTGGTTGGGAGTTCCGCCTATTCAAAGCCAATCTCGGTGTTAGCAAGCATGTGAGCCCTGAAGATTCACAGTATCAGTGTGCCACGGCTTGCTTTCGAGGATGGAATAGGACGACTTTCACGTTTTCGCAGACGCAGGAGGAGTTAGATGAGTACGTTCAGTTCTATGATCTCCAACAAATCGTCGAGGCCGTCCCTCGCCTCGGCGAATATGACAACTCCGCCCTCCCTCCACTATCCAAATTGTCGTTGTCGACGAAGACTTCAATGGCTTCGATGACATCGATAGGGGATGTGAAGCACCCAGCGCCACCGTCATATAACTACTCCCACTCCCTCCTCCCGCCACATTATGCACCCAACTCCCTCGACTACTCGGATCGATTCAAAAAGGGTCCGTTACCGCCCATGATCGCGACCTAGCCATCTCTCGGACATCTCTTGCGCATATATTTGACTGTTTATTATCTTGTTTCGCTCATATGGAAGTGCTCCTTTGTTGTCCTCGCATTCTTTCTAGATGCGCATCCCCCTGTTTTCACTCATGATACATATTTTCCCCCAGTCATTCAACGGTTGATGTTACGTTGTTGCAACCCCCCCTTGCACAATGCACACCATCACCCCCACATTCGTTTTCGCTCCGCCTCTCGCTCTCGCCCTCGACTCCATCGACGCATGTACATTCCTTTCGTCGTCGTTGGTTGTTGTCCGCAGCATCCGGTTCCATTTCATTTCATCTTGTGGATTTTATTGCACCAAGCATCTGTACAACAGCCCCTCATCTATCATATCCTCCCGCTGCGCGTGAGAGTACCCTCCAGATAGCAAATACTTTCTTCACTTCGGTTCTACATCATCTCCTCTACTATCCTCCTATTCCTGTGAATTTGCTTTCTAGTCTCTCATATTTACCCACCTTAATGATACCTCTCGAGATCATAGAACTTCAGTGTGATGAATTGAGGTCTATGATTTCTTTGGTTCCAAGTATTTCATGCTGTCAAGACAACCGGTCTATTGTCTATGCACTTGTACTATTGTTTCTACCTATGGGGCATAGTACTAGTATGGTACAGTGGTGGCGTTGTGGCGTGGTCTATGATTGTCATGGCTTTGTGCCTGTATGTTAGAGAGAGATAATCACATATACGATTGCCCATGTATATCTATGAACAAATCGAGTCGTGTGCTGCAATACTGAGCTTAAGATATTTCAGACAGCGAAGGGTGGGCAAAAACCGAAGGGTTTTTCGACCAAAAACATCTGCCCGGATCCGGGGTGACAGAGTCTGAGCCGCGATGGGTGGGCGGGCCAGTGCTGCTCCGTGAGCTAGAGATTCTGTCATCACTGATCGCGGACGAAATGCGTCTGATCTCTTGAGGTATTGATAAAATATATTGGCAACCTGATGCCAACATCCTTGTTTGAGAGCCGAACTACATCCTTGAAATTTCGAAATCGAATTTTTGGGTTGATTAGACGCATGCAGCAAGAGGGAGAGGTGGGTGGGTGAAAAGAAGAGAATTAGCTGCTCTACGACGAGCAGTAGAGCTATGAATATGTTGCCGGAATTGGTCGAGAGAGAGTGACGCGGGTCACTCGCCTAATTCCGTACATAGACATCATTCTACTTTCGCTCCGTTCCTCCGCTCTCGTAGAAAACAATCTATGATTGTCATGGCTTTGTGCCTGTATGTTAGAGAGAGATAATCACATATACGATTGCCCATGTATATCTATGAACAAATCGAGTCGTGTGCTGCAATACTGAGCTTAAGATATTTCAGACAGCGAAGGGTGGGCAAAAACCGAAGGGTTTTTCGACCAAAAACATCTGCCCGGATCCGGGGTGACAGAGTCTGAGCCGCGATACCCATTCCCTAGGAGCACGGCGACGCGTCTGGATCAGATTCTGACACCCAATCTTTAGGAGACGTGCATACCTGGTAACTCAAGTCATCTGACTGGCGGCATTGCGTAGCGCGTGAATGGCTCGAGCACAGGCGTATCCTGCATGTATGGCGCCATGACCACTGCATGCTTGCGCAGGTAGACTGCAAATGCATCGCTTGACCATCGTCCCATTGATTTGACAACCTCAAAACTGACTCCCCGGAGTAGATACTCCAATGTGGCCCCTATGCGAATGCTGTGGCCTTTGAAATCAGCGTGGTTAAGGTAGGAGGCTGCCGTAGATAGTCGTTTCATGAACGCGGACTTGGTGAGCGGACGTAGTCCCTTGGGATGCTTCCAAGAGAAGAGGGGGCTGTCTGGGTTCGGATTGTTGATCCTAAAGTGATTTTGAAGGGCAAAACTAGGGTCTTCCAGGCCCTGGTGTTTTGCCCAATAAACATCTTCGCCTGTTGCTGAGGCTTTGGTCTTTGGTAAAGCGAAGACTGTGACCTCCAGCCCATGCCTGTCGTTCTCGGTTCGAATGTGTCGGCGCTGGATCACGTTGGCCAGCGTAAATTTTGTCAGCGTGGGAACTGTGAATTCGCCAAGTCGTGCGATCGTGAAGAATGTGGTGGTCAGGCATGCGAAGACTGCGGAATCCAGAGGGTCGTCGAGGTTAAGCATGTTCCGGATTTGGACTATGAATTCGACTGTTACTGGATTCCTTTTTTGTCGCTTGGATGTCGGTGGGGCAAGTGTGGCTGCCCCTGCTAGCATGGCGTCGAGCTGTGCCTTTCCTATGGACCACTCCTGTAGATGTAACACATGCCACGCACGGACTGCGTACACATAGTTTGTCAGCGTTCCTCCCGAATACAACCCCGTGCATGCCGAGATGAACGATAGTATCAATACCATATCGGCAGGACACCTGTCTTGTTCTTCAACATCTCGGTTGTCACAGAATACATGGTATACCAAGAGTCCTGACCCATAGCATTCTCGGGTGCTTGGTGCCCAGCCTGCTGACATGACTGCGAGAATACGATCAAGATCTTCGTCAGATACCAACGTCCGGACCAAATTTTTCTCTGGGTCCCGTTGTGATTGCGATTGGATGGGACGCCATAGCCGAAGTCGATCTCGTGCATGACAATGCGGACGGAGGGGCGAGCTTAAGGGTGTTAGGTTGGGCTGATACGGGCGTGGACGAGAGATTGTTAGTGACTGAGGGGCAAGGGAGGTTGTGTTCGAGAATCTAGACTGTGTCTCAGATCCCGAGGTGACTGCAACTGTTTCCTTCGTAGAATCCTGGTTCACATTCATGTTCCGCTGACTCAGCGCTGAAACGAGCAGTGTCGTATTCTTTGGGGATGGTCTGAGGGTAACATGATCCTTTACGTCGGAGGCTGAGTTCTCTTTCTGAGTAGGGCTCCGTCGCGTCCATAATGAAGCCGTCAAGACCTTCTGGTATGATAATGGGGGGTAGGAGAAGGGAGTGGTGACCGTATCTTCCTCTGGAAGGTGCGTCTGCTGGATTTTCGGCGCTCTTGACGTATGCGGTGTGTATTTTGGTGTGTGCGTGCTCGGCGTGCAAGAATTCCAGCAAACGTCTGAACACTCTGTTAACTTCTGTGTTGCGACTTCGACGGTTCCACCAGCCCTCAACCACCCCTTTGTTGTCTCCGAAAATTTTGAAGCTTTTTCCGGACGCTCCTGGTAGCTTGAGCAGGATTCGGACGAGAAACTCGAAGCCAATCGCTTCTGCCCATGCAATATCTTTCTTGCCATTGAGAGTCTGCCAGTCTGGTATGAGCCTCCAAGCCCGCCATCTTCCATCAATGACGACAGCGATCCCAAATCCCGAACTGGCGTCTGAGAAGGCTCCGCAGTCAATGAGTGTGACTGGTTCCGGGATGGATCTTGATGTGGAGGCTGGTTCAGATAGGATTGTTGTCCACCATTGTAATTCAACGTGTGTTTCTCGAGGGGGGGTATGTGGCACGAAAGGACTATTGGTGCCTGAGCCCAACATACTTTCCAGGCCTGAGAGATATGCCCGTCCTCTTGGAACAACCAACGTGGCATGTCGCAGTTTTCCATACAGTCCCTGGACTTCTTTAAGAACATGTGTCTTCGTCGATTGCCAATCCCTGATCGCCTGCAGATATTTATCCCTCTTCTTATCCTCGAGCGAGACGGCGAGTGTTGCAAGATTCCATACGAGCCCAATGTATATGAAGATGTAACCAAATTGTTGTTCCTTGCTCTTTTCCCAAGGGATTCCGAGGCGGTCGGATATCCTATCGACGTCGTCAAAATTGTACGTGAACTTGCGGTCCTCTTCTGATCGATCTGAATCTTGGGAAAAATCTGCCAGGGGGTATCTGCAATCCTCATCGAATTCATTAAGTGTGCCGTCGTCAAATCTAGCACCTCCATACCAGATCCGTCCGCCATCCTGATGCTGTCCGCCATACTCGTTGATCTCTGCGTGCCAGTCGCCTCGACGCTTATTGAATTGCTGCAAATATTCACGCAAAGAGCGAAAGAAGGGGAAATCGTCAACCCATTTCGTGACGGGCCCGATTCCCTTCGCTCTGAGTATCTCTGCTGCTGAATCTGCAACCACACCAAAGGCTCCCGCTGATGATGCCACACCAAACGAGACACAAGTATCAATGCAGAATTCTTGATCTCCCGTTTGCGCGACAGCTCCTGGCCATTGAGAAGGATGCAGTGGTATCCCCCGGTATGCCTCTGACACATCTCGAGTACCGGCTTGAGATCCTGGAGGGAGTCGTCTGATGAGTAACGAGACCAGCGTAAATGTGCCCCAAGTGCACGGAAAGTTATCGGAGTCAATGAAGGAGTTGATCGATGGATAAGGAGCGGCAGTTGTAATCGTGTCATGCGGATGTGAATAATTTTGAATAATACGGTATTGACCTGGCCTGCCAGGCTTGGGTATGATGGAGAATGGGGAAGTTTGGAATGGTCCGATGCAGCTCTCAACTTCGATCCTGGACATGGGTCCGATATATCTTTGTTTCTTGATTTCTGCATCGACGATTTTCCGAAACTCACTGGAGAATTGTACAATTGCTTGGGAATTAGGTGGGGTTTTTGTAGATGTGATAGTTGGAAAGCCGAGCTTGAAACCGAATCGGAAGCCATTAGGTATATGTGCATATTTTTCAAAGAGTCCGGTCTCCCGCAGTAGCTCCTCCCACGCATCGGGTAAATACGGAGTGAGGGCTTTAGATCTTCTCTGCTCGAGGACAGTCCTGTGCCCCATGATTGCGCTCTCCACAACCGGAACAGATGTGCTTGAAGTTGTGGCTCCTGCTGCCGCAACCGCTCCTTCGCTGCCAATCGTAGCACAATGCACTGCCCGTTTTTCGTAAGATGAGTTCTTTGTTGTTTCGGAAGGATACCGTAGGGACATTGGGCTGATTGTGGATGTTGGAGGCATTGCATTCCGCAACTGCATGGTTGTGGCGACCGAGACAGACGGCACATGCAGGGTGGCCGCCGCCCGCTGTGCCGCTGGGAAAACCCTGCCGCCAATGAGGTTGATTATAGCCTTTATCTAAGGGTTCCCTTCTCCCCGCTGGAGGTGGCAATGCTGATCTACGGCGGTATGCAGTCTGGGTTCTGTAGTTATCCTCCCGTTGGTTGAAGTGACCAACCTGACCCCGAGGACGATTCTGCATGGCCAATGCTCGGATTTGATGCTCTGCCTGATGTCAATAATTCAATATGGTATTAGCAGTTATCAAGCATTGATGAATGTTATTTCACGCGGCAGGCGAATGAGCAAATCATCATATAGCGTGTTCAGCAACAGCAGAATATGCATGTAACAGCATAAGCATTTCAATGTCATAGACATGTAACGGCATAAGCGAATAACGGCATAGGCAAGCAGATAACGGCATAGGCAAGCAAATAACGGCATAGGCAAGCAATTAACAGCATAGGCAAGCAAATAACAGCATAGGCAAGCAATGACACGAGCAGGAAACAGCATAAGCGCAACGGCAATTCGAACGAAGATTGATCATGATCGTGCGATGCGATAGGTTGGCGAAATACCATGTGGATTGTTGGATGAGAAGATAACAATATAATCAGCGCGTTGAACATAATAATATAGAGGATTGGACACTGACCCTTGCATCTCTTTCCAGATCAACCGCTTGACGGTGTGCCCGATATACTTCGCCGAACGTCTCCTGCATGATCGTTTCGTTGACCTGGGCCAGACTCCATGCGCTGTCTGGGTTAGCCGCCATAGCTTGATGCCAGCGTTTTCGCTGATCGTCTTGGTACACAAGGAGTACCCTCTTTGACAACGGGTCTCGAGCAGACCTGAGGTCATGGG